>LPNX010406865.1:62176-97478 GCA_001517045.1 Pseudotsuga menziesii
CGATCTTCTGAATTATGTTCTTATCTTCAAATAGCTTAATCAAGAAATCAAACATCTTCGGTGTCTTTAGGGAAGACACTTGTGGTACAAGTTGATCAACAGTGATCTTCTTGGCCTTGATCAAGTTCTTCTTATGTAAGGCTTTGAGGCTCATCTCCCTCTAGAACTGGAACCTCTCTACTCATGTAGGTGTCCAATTCATTTTCTTCAGAGAGATCAAATACTTTCATGCTTGGAAGTTTTTAACTTCACCAAGCTTATCATCAAGCTGATGTGATAGATCACTTTGAAATGAGAACCTCAAATGCAACTAGCAAAAGATTAGATCTTACCGATTTGAGGTGTCCGTCCTGCTTCCGGAGCTGGTTGATCTAGGGTTTGTCAGAGAAACCCTAATTTTCAAAACTTGGAATCTTTCAGATCTGATTGGATAGAAAGATAGATCTCTTCAAATGGAGCTGTCCAATGTACTCCTTTTCTGAAAACAGTGGAGGGAAGCTCCTGGAACAGGAAGCCCTAGTTTTCCAATTTCTTCTGCAGAAATGCTTGTTACTGTTTTTGTGATATCTCTGAAATTACTGCTCCTCTGTGTCTGAAATTTCGCACTGAGGTAACCTCGCATGTCCCTGATCCAACACCACAGGTTTCATCAGAGTTGGTTTCACCAATTTGGATTTATGATAATTTTCCCAAGGTGATCTGTTACAGGACTGTTCAGAACAGTGAAGTTGTACGGCATGCCACGTGTCACTGGTTCATCTTTAGGTTGTGAAATTCGGACCTTAGAAAGTACAGTCCGTTCTCTTTCTGGAACATCGTCAGGAATTCCATTTGGACCTCTGTAGCCCAAGCTATAGCAATTTTCCGTAGGTGTCCTGTTTAGGGATGAATTCTGGAAGAGGTTGGAACCCTAACTTGGAGGGATCATATCTCCTAGAATATAGCGAATTTGAGGCTGAATTTTGGACACAGTGTTCATCAGGATTTTATCTTTGGTCTCTGCAATTTTGAGCTCTTGAACCTTCGCCAATATTGGGATATAGCGAATATACCAAAACTTAGCAGTTTTAGTATTTAGGGTTTTTCTAGCTCCGAGTCAAACTAGGGTTTGACTTTCCTGAAGTTTCACCCAACCAAAAATCTTGATCCAGGTCTCTAAACTTTGATTTTGATGAGGAGATCAATCCTATGCTGGGCTTACTCAAAAATTCTTCTTCTGCAAGAAGCCCTAATTTCCCACACGAAAAACTGAAAATGCCCGGAATCGAATTCCGCTTCGACAGAAAGATGCGCCCTTAAATGGAGAGTCAGCCTAGCCTTCTTTTGCTGATCGATTGTGGAGAGAGAACCAAAAAGTAAGAAGCCCTAGATTCTGTAGCTGCACAATGTCTTCTTTTCAGGGTGGCTCTAATACCATGTTAAACTTTCATATGCTTAGCTAAGACATCAGTATTTCATTTCATTTTTCATAACAAAAGCATATAAACAGGATCACTGAAAGATAGACAAGCACAACCATACAAAAGGAACACAAAGATTTATCCTAGGAAAACCCTAGAGGGAAAAACCTAGCAAAAGCTTCCTTAATATAGATGCCCCAAAAAGATAAAAGATGAAACCAGCAAGGAGATCAAAGCCTGATCCTCGTCCTTCTCCAGCTACTTCTCTTCTCCATTAATGCGCTACACAAGTGAGAGTGTGCGTCATAAATGAGGAGCACTACACCTCTATTTATATTCATCCGTTCACTTAAGTTAACTCATCTGTCATGTAGGCTCGAGTTAATCATGTAGGCTCGAGTTACACATGTAGGCTCAAGTAACCACACTGGGGTGCTAATGACCCACTTTTACAATTAGAGGGGACTGCCTCATGACTCTTATTAGTTCTTTCGATTATGAGCATCGGGGTACAAAGTAATACAAGTGGTTCTCCCGGTAGGACCATTGGGGACCACAAAGAAATACATATATAATATTCTTTGAAGTTACAATATTTCAACACCTTTCTTAATGGTAAGATTGAGGAAGAGGTTTATATTGAACAACCTGAAGGCTTTGTAACTCATGGGAAGAAGACCCATGTATGTAAACTGACGAAAGCCTTGTATGGACTAAAACAGGCTCCGAGAGTCTGGTATGCCAGGATGGATGGATTTCTCCATAGCTTGGGGTTCTCCAAAAGTACAGCTGTTTCTAACTTGTACTTTAAAGTTGTTCATAATCATGTCTTGATACTTGTTCTATATGTAGATGACTTATTTCTTACAGGTGCTGAATAGTTGATAGACCAGTGTAAGAGGGAGCTTACCTCTGAATTCGAGATGAAAGATCTCGGAATGATGCATTACTTCCTTGGCTTAGAAGTCTGGCAAAAGCCAAGTGAGATCTTCCTGACACAAGGAAAGTATGCGATGGATATCTTGCAGAGATTTGGGATGCAGGACTGCAAGTCCATGAGCGTACCAATGACTACCAACTTGACAAAGTTGCGGGACTCAACCTCTAGTTCACAGAATGTAGACTCTACTCTATATAGACAGCGCCTTGGTTCCCTGATGTACCTCGTGCATACGAGACCAGACATCTGCTACACAGTGAATGCACTGAGTCAGTTCATGTCAGATCCAAAGCACATACACTTGGTAGCCGCCAAACATGTACTCAGATATGTGCGAGGGACTATCACTTATGGGCTCAGGTATACTTCCAGCAGTGGAGTATTGTTATCTGGATATTCAGATTCATATTGGGCTGGCAGTGCAGTCGATCGAAAAAGTACCTCTGGTTATTGCTTCAGTATGGGATTAGCAATGATCTCTTGGTCCAGCAGGAAGCAGGGTTCCATAGCTCAAAGAACAGCTGAGGCAGAGTATATTGCTGCAAACGATGCCTACAAGGAAGCGATTTGGCTCAAAAAGTTGTTATCTGATATGTTCGAGGGAAAGCTTGACTCAACGATCATCCATTGCGATAATCAGAGTTGCATAAAGCTTTCAGAGAATCCAATGTTTCATGACAGATCGAAACACATTGAAATGAGGTATCTTTTCATCAGAGACCTAGTGCAGAGAGGTGCTCTGAAGTTGCAGTACATTCGTATAGATGAACAGATTGCAGATATCTTGACCAAGCCTCTAACAGCATCAAAGTTCGTGTACTTTTGTGACAAGCTTGGTATGGCAGAGAATGCCTCTCTCGCTGAGAGGGAGTGTTGATTTTCTGAGCAACATCGAGAGCCCTTCTCTTCGGAGAATGGGACCACCTGGTCCGAGACCACGGTGAAGACTCAACCTAGTGTTGAGTGACCATTCTGTTGAATGGTAGATATCTGGTCTGGGACCATGATATAAACCCAGATCTGCCCTGGGTAGACTCAACCTTGTGTTGAGTAGACATCTGGTCCGGAACCACGATGTAGACTAGTCTGGGACTGGTAGACTCAACTTAGTTTTGAGTAGCCATTCTCTGGGAGAATGAAGACACTATAAGCCCTAGACTGGGTCCAGGCATGTGTGTGGCACTTTGACCTTTGATCTATGGGCTTGGTGTGCTTCTCCAAGGATTAGCTACCCTTGGTTAAGTTACCCTGGTACCAGATCTAGGTGTCATACAGTGTGTGAGATAAAAGCATTAATAACTCTCTTGGTTTATGATGATGTACTTTTGAAATAAAAGAAAAAGGGTACCACAGGTAATGACCACAGGGGCACTTGGTAAAAGGCCAAAGTCAAAAGTCAAAGGAAAAAAATAAAAGTACCTTTTTGGTAATAGTGAAAGTGAAATTAGGAAAATAATAAAAATATTATTATTTTTATCTTTCTTAATCTTGTCCACCTAAAAGGACTTCTTATAAAAGTCAAAGGAAAAAAAAAGTACCTTTTTGGTAAAAGTGAAAGTGAAATTAGGAAAATAATAAAAATATTATTATTTTTATTTTTTCTTAATTAAAGAAGGACTTCTTATAAAAGTCAAAGGAAAAATAAAAGTACCTTTTTTGGTAAAAGCGAAAGTGAAATTAGGGAAAAAATAAAAATATTATTATTTTTATTTTTCCTGATCTTGTCCACTTGTAGGTGAACAAAGGCTATAAAAGAAAATCAAGCCTTCTCATTTGTTACACACACTTTTGCTCTCACAGGAGAACAAGACTATCTTATTTTCAAACCCTCAGCTAGGGTTTTATCAGCAAAATCCATCTTCAACATTTTTGCAATTTTTGGGCAAATTTCAGCAGTCTGATATTTTCAGGCAATTTTCAGCAGTCTGATATTTTCAGACAGTTTTCAGACAGTCTGATATTTTCGGGCAGTTTTCAGCACGTTGATATTTTTGGGCAGTTTTCAGACAGTCTGATATTTTCAGGCAGTTTTCAGCAGGTTGATATTTTCAGGCTGTTTTCAGACAGTCTGATATTTTCGGGCAGTTTTCAGCAGGCTGATATTTTTGGGCAGTTTTCAGACAGGCTGATATTTTCAGGCAGTTTTCAGCAGTCTGATATTTTCAGGCAGGAGAGAGAAAAATCTCAGTTTTTCTGAGAAAGCCCTAAATTGGTAATTTTCTGTAATTCTGGAAATTGTGGGTAAAATTATCAGTTTAATTTTTACTGATGATTTTACAGTTACTGTGGTCAAAATACAGATTTGGATTTGAGGAACTTTTTGAAGAATTTCTTAAGCCATCTCATTTACGAGTTGAGCTATTAATGCTTTTGGGGTTTTTGTCCTTTGAAGGTTTCCCTGGTGAAAAATATTGTGTCCATGTGTGCTAATGTGCTGAATGTGTTTCTACTACACTGCTGATCTATTTATGTTTATCTGCAAATTTATAAAGTTTATGCTAATGCTGAAAATTTAACAGATGTCACCTCAAATTAGGGCCTTTTTAGCTTAAAAATAACTTTTTATTGACTATTATTCACTTTTTATGAATTTTTCAGAGATATAATAACTTCAGAAAATTACAACAGCAGTAACTAACGTCTGAATATAACAAGTACAATAATAGCAATGACAAAAATTTTTTTTTGTTGGATTTTTCACAAAATGTTTCAGTTTTTAGGGTTTTTTCTATATTTTTGATTTTTTTTGTATTTTTGCAATATATAGTACAATAATTAAGAGAATTTGAGTGAAGATGAGGAAATAAGACCTAAGTCTCATTTCTTCCAGGCATTGAGAAACAATGATAAGTGTTTCTCTTAAGAACTGGTAAAATCCAATTTTGTATGAATTAGGGCAAATCCAAGAAACCCTAGGTTGTGTTGGTTTTGTTCTGATTAGGGCAAAGAGAGGTGCTGAAGGCCCATCAAGAGTGAACCTACGAGAAGGGTGTCTCACTTACCAGACTATGTTATTATGCATAAAAAGACCTAATTTACCCTTACCTTGGATGTCTTCGACAGTGCAAGACAAGAGAACCAAAGATCTTCCCAAAAGAAGAAGAAAAGAGAAGAGAATAACCCTCCCAAGAGTCCTTTCACTTATACAAGCCTTGCAAGATAAAGAAGAAGCCTTCAAACACCAAAAATCACCACATGATACCCTAGGATTGCTCAAGAAGAGAGGTGTGCACCACTTTAGCTCAAGTAGGCAAGAAGAAAAAGAGAAATAATCTTATTTGATCCCATGATCTGGTGTTACAAATGAAAGATGAGTGCTTTATTTATATGTGACAAGAAATGCCTTTTCAAAAAGACACACCTATTCACTCCTCTAAGCGAACCTACCTTAAATGTCTTAAAATGACTTAAAAAGGATTTTTTAGGGTTTGTCACCCACAATCCGGGGACTAAACCTTATAACACATAAAACAATGATAAAAATGATGATTTGCTGCAACATGATGAAATGTTGAGCCTAGAAGGAGGACATCATGCTCCATCTAACCCCAACATTGTGCTTTTTCCCTCAACGACCTCCTTCTTTAGGTGGTACGTGTTAAAGTTTGTGCAACTGCGAGACCCATTCTTAGAGAGGATGGTACCCTAGTTAGTTGACTAGGACAGAGTAAGACCCTAGAAGGTACCCTAGGGCCCCCAGTAGTCTCTCGGGGTTCTTGGTCTAGGATCAAGCAGGTTGATGATGGAAAATCCCCTAGCATGTGGCTAGGGCACCGTATGTGCCTTTGGGGTATTCTGGTCTAGGACCAGGGACGCAATGTCCAAGTAGATCCTGCAGATAGAGGCAGCGACATATTCTGGTCTTGAACCAGGGACGCGATGTCCAAGAAAGTCCTGCAGGTAGTTGATCAACTTTCAGTGTGAGACTGAATCTCAGCTTAGTACTGAGAACCATTCTCTGAGAGAATGGAGGACTCGGTTAGGGTCTTGGGTTGATCAACGTGATTCAGTGTGAGACTGAAACTCAGCCTAGGGCTGAAAGCCATTCGTCAAGAATGGGAGAAAATGATGTCCTCCCTCCTAATCGGTTATTGCTAGGTTGGTTCTCAAGGGACTGGCCACCCCTTGACAATGTCCCTAGTACCTAACTCTTAGGAGTAGTGTTAAGGACAAAAGGATCGTACTATTCGTTTGGATCTTCCCCTTATACAATGATAGACGAAAATATATATAAAACATTGTACCTTGAAAGAGAGAAAAGTTCAAAGTCTTTGGTCCTCTTGATGAATGCTTGTCCACCCTTATGATTCACCTTATTCTTATGGTTGTGTGGATTGTGGTCCCCTTGTTGACTCTTGGTCCTTTACCTTACTTGGTCCTGACACTCTTATTTGGGTGTACCTTTGATTATGACGACTTATGGATTTTATCCTAAGTACATTTACCTTATGGTTTTATTATAGGACCATTGCACCATTTATTGTTATGGTTACTTTATGTTGGACCTTTTACCTCTACTATGTGGTTTTATTAATAAAACATTAATAAAACCTTTATTTGTTTTATGTAGACCTTGGATACTTTACCTTATGGTTATTTTTTGATTTTTATTATTTGTGGACCACTTTATTTTTATCCTAAGTAAATCTAAGTGTTTGACTTTTGGTGTATTATTCACCTACCCTAACCTATATAAAGAGAATAACTATACCTTTCTGTATAGTGTGATTTTCCTCACGTTTCCCTCATGGTGAATATCTTACACCTCTACGTTATCACTCACGGGCTCGATTTGATCTCTGTGATTGTTTTATTCACGGGACTATTTGCTTGATCTCTGCAATTGTTTTACTCATGGGATTATCTTTGCGATCTTTGCTTGACCATCGTGACTCCTTCACGTGCTTGACCTCCGTGCATGCCTCCGCATGCCGGCTGCACCTCTACCCGTGTGTGTCTCCGCCTACCGGTTGCTCATCTACCCTCGCGTGTTCTCTTCGCATGTCGGCTGCTCCTCTACCCGCACGTGTTATCTCCACGTGATCTCTGCTGGTTATCTCATCGTGATCTCTGCTTGTTATCTCCACCGTGATCTTTGCTTCTCGCGCTGGTCTGAGCTTGCTCTGCGTGTTAGCTTAGCACACTACCTCTCTTTTGCTCCGTGCACATTTTCCCTTTGCTCTGTGGTGACTGGGTCTTTATGTATCCACCCGTTGCTCCCTGCGTGAAGGATTTCCGGACAGCATTACCTTGGTTTGTGTATTGTTTACTCAGGGTGACCTTGGGGTTCTTTATTGTGGTCTGTGTATTGCTTACTCAGCATGACCGTGTGGTTCTTTATTGTGGTCTGTGGATTGCTTACTCAGCATGACCGTGAGGTTCTTTATTGTGGTCTATGGATTGTGTTGTCCGCCGATTGCACACCAGCAACAGAAATCTTCCGAAAGCTGTCTCCTCACTTAGGAAAGTGGGAGAGGTGTGACCTTGAGGGCAAGCACAGAGCTAGGTACTGTCACCTACTCCTAGCTCCTCCGTTTAGGCTAACTCCTAACGAAGCCAAGGGGGGTAGTCCCTAACAAAGAGTTTTCTAAGGCTCAATGTGGTTAAAGTGTTTTAATTAGTTGCGGATGCGGATGGGTGTTATTTATGAGTTATTATGATTAGAAGGTGCTTTACTTATTATAAATATGACACAAAATCAAAGAGCAATCCACGTTGCAACAAGAGATTAAAAGATAAGTTTTAATTCTAGACTTTAATAAAGCATTTAGTGATGGCAATTATAATAAACCACAGAAAATTTGATCAATATAAGATAATTATGCAAATTCAATCAAGGACCAGTGCCTTATGGAGCCAATGATACTGAAATGCTCAAATAAAACAATAAGTCTAGGAATCCAACTAGTGAGTATTAGATTGTGCGAGTGCTCTTGGTAAGTTTTAAGAATTAAAGATGATCTTGCTTAAGGTGTCTAGGAAACCTAACCGAAAATACTTTCAGTGGCTTCGTTTGAAGACATGACGGACCTGTCTAGAATCACAAGCTAGGTGTTTAGAGAATTTAACCAGCGAGTGTCCAGATTGGGTTGCTCGACGCCCACACTTGGAATTTTCCCACTACCTGAGTATTTATCAAGATAACGCCGGTGCGTTGGTTGTGGGGTGTTAAATTTTATTAAGTTATTCTTGCAGGGTTAAAGATCAAGTGCCGTTTCTGGGTACTCCGATCTGAGATCGGTCAGAGCATACTCCGGTAAGGAGGGGAGGGAGTTAATTAATTAAAGGGGCGTGTGTTGCAAGTTTTAATAAATTAGTTAATTAAACTCTCCGACAGAGAGTGCTCTTGACCTTGTCTTATGACAAAGGTTCAAGAGACTTATCTAATCTAAATGCCTAATGCAAGGATGTGCAAATCTAAAGATGCTCTCCGATAGAGAGTGCTCTTGACTTGTGTTCTTGCAAGTTCAAGAGTCTTACTTATTGATTAGTTAAACTAGAAAACAATATGATGCATGAAAGTAAAGGCAAGACAGTTAAACAAACTCTTCGACAGAAAGCACTCTTGATCCACCTTATGGTGAGATTCAAGAGATTTTGGTTCCTTTTAAAATTGACAATTATAGAGAAAGATACCAAAATGCAATTAATAAAGTCTAATCTAGCAATTAGTGATTATACTAAATGAACAACTAGCAATTAGTGGAAATGAAAAACTAAGTACTCTTAAGTTGGAACTATGCTAAGAAACATGAAAACGAAAACAAGACACACTTTCCCCAAATAGGGGAAGTAAAAAAAATGGGAGGCTTGCTCCCACTTGGATTTTATATTAAAATTTTTTACAATGCTTGTTACGCTCAGCTTCTTCTTGAATGAGCAGATGGTGAGAAAGGGAAGAAAGATGAGGGAGATGTTTTAGTCTTTTTGCTCTTGCTTGCTTTTAGCCTTTGGGCTCCCCTTCACTTGCCTGAAACTAAGAGCTTTAAACACAAGATCGTTATGATGTTAGGTCATAATTATAAATTGAAACTAGATCTACCAACTTAGTAATAAAAACTACTCAATCTTTACCAAAAAACGGAAGAAAAAAAAGAGGAGTAAAAAGGCTAAGGAAAGAGAAGTGAAGAAGGGGTGAAAAGAGGATGAAAGAAGGTCAAAGAATGCTGAAAACAAAGGCGAAAAAGGGGCTGCAAATTGAAAAAAGAGCGCTGCAAAAAGTGACGAAGAAGGCTGAAACTAGGGCCCAAAAGATGGCTGCAAATCAGGGCCAAAAGAGGGCTGTAAAAGGTGAAGAAATAGGACTAAAGAGGGTTGTCCAAAAGGTAAAAAAGAAGGCAAAAGTGGACAGCGAAAGAAGGGAAGAAGTGGCTGCAATAAAAAGACAAGTAAGGCTGCAAATTGCAAACAGGACAGCCAACAGGGGCATAAGCCTTGGTGAATGAATGCTCACTTTAGCCCAAACCTTGCCCTAACCCAAGAATGTAAAGATTTCATAAATGTTGAAGGATGGATAATAATGAAGACAAACACTCAACCCTGTGGCTTTTTTGATGATGCTTGGATTCTTTGAAGCTTGAAATTTCCGGAAGTTGTCTCGACTTCAAGAGGAGAGGATGCACCTGATCTCAAACTTCTACTTGATTTGATGAGGTGATCTGCACAAATTCAACTCAACACTTGCAAAAAGATGGATTATATCATGTATGTTTTATCAATTAAAATGTAAAAGAGCATATCATATAACTGAATAATCAATGCTACTTTCAATTCCTAAGAGCAAAATCATAAAAGATTAAATTGAAACTTCAAATAATCGATCTTACGTGCTTATAGAAGCCTTCTAAAGCATGAATCATTATCCAACATAAGCATGAAAAGAAGGAAATGGAAACTTTATCACCTCATTCTCCAAGCATTCATCCACATTTAACAAACCATGTAAGCCTCCAAAGCCTTAAAATTTTATTCCACGGTTGCATAAAGCAACAAGCATTACAGAGTTTGGACAAAGTTTCTCTACACAAAAATCCATCCGAATAGAGCTAAAGGATCCTCTATTTATACAATGAATGAAGAACCCAAAACCCTAAAACCAGAAAACCAGAGCTAACCGGACTGGCCACCACTGAAAGACCAGACCTAAAGAAGACGAGCCAGGAATGAGGGGAGGCCTCCACCTAGGCAAGGCGCCCCCATTGCCACCCTCAACAGAAAAAACCAAGTCCAGATCCATCCAACACCTGTGAGGGCGCATCTGCTGGAGAGAGAAGGTGTGAGCATGAAAGGAGGCGTGATCTGGTAGGTAAAGCCACATCTTTAGGTATGGAGGAGCCATTGCTAGGTCTGGAGAGGCCATTGCCGGTGTAATCTTCAGTATTTACCTCGATCAAATCATCAAACCAATGAGTGCTCTCCATTTCATCCAATTCGGGAGTTTAGCTGGAGATGACAAATCTGTTAACTGAATATATCTTTATTGCTCACTGAATGCTGACTGAAGTTGAGCTATGATAACTTCAATCATCATAAATGCCCATTGAGATGTCATTTAGCCTTTTATTTCACTGAATTTGGATTAATTTGGAGAGTTTTAATTTTTTCCAAAATACTCATTTTTTAATAAATAATCACTTTTTTCCCCAAAAATGACTTTTTTGAGAAAATGAGCATTATGTGTTCAATTGATGATATGAAAGTTGGATCTGACTGGCTGGCCGATCAAGAATGATTTTTGGCTTAATGTTAGAGCCTTCAATCACTGAAAACGGGGTCCAGATGACTAATTTATTACAAACAGGATTTTTCCAATTAATTTATGGAAAAATTAATCAAAAAAACTTGGGGAAATAATTAAAAAATTAAAAAATAATTTTATAACCTGTCCGGAAAATTTTTAAAGGTCCTATTGACTTAGGACAAGACCATGCTCTATTCTAACAATGCCTAGTAGGTTTATAAACACTTAGTTGGGCTCTAATACCCCCCCAAGGCCCATAATTCAAAATCGGGCATTCCAACTTTGGAGGAAGCGAGAGAAAACCCCGTCAATTATACTCGGCTATAGGCAAATCATAATTGTCAAGGGAAAAAACTCCCTGGAATACCTTAGTTGAGATTCTACGTCTTAGGAGACCGAATCACTCAAAATACCCTACTAGCACATTTTATTACAAACCTTGCGGGGCCATGGTCAAAATTATTCAAATGAAAAATTGGCTAGCCAATATTGTCTAGACATGAAGACGGATCAATTGATACACTGGAATCAAACATTGAACATGTTTGTCAACCGACGGCTCCTCAGGTAACCCAACTATGGTACAAAAAGGTTGGTAACAGATTGCTTAGTATGACTGAGTGTCTCTCCCTAGTATGACTGAGTGTCTTTTGTGCTAAGTGACTGTGTGTTCTTAGCATGACTGTACTATGACAGAACTGCTCAAGCCTATGCTTTTGATTGAAACCCCTTTTTCTGTTGACAAGGAGTCTGAGGTTTGTTTCTGTTTGCTTTAACCCTCCGTCTCAATGTTTGTATATGGTTTACCCAGTTTGACTTGTCCCTTCGGTGACAAGATCAAACTAAGGACTATTTGAGTATAAGGCGGATCCAATAATGGTTATGATTTATTTTACTATACTTAGCATTTGATGATTCTCGAGGAACAACTTTAATGCAGTGACCAAATGGAGCGTTAAGTTGAAAGAAATGAAAATTATGTTTTTGCTTTATTCCAGTTTAAATTTTATTAGCAGCGCTATTCTGAATCTGAATTTATATGTTCATGCCCTTTTTTTTATTACTTGTATTGAAACATCACTAACCCTTAGATTTCAACAGTACGACCTCTTCAAGCTTGCAAAGAAGGTGGACAATTTGTCCTTGATGAATAGGATGACCAAGAGGAAGGGATAGTACAAAGAAAATAGGTCCAAGGGGGTATCCATGAGGTGTGCTAAGGTGGGTATGACAATTCTTACACGCGCAATCATCTTCTACATAGTATAAACATAAGTGTGGCTAGGAGCCCCTAAGCCATGTGTCCTAATGGAGTCATCCCAAGAAGCACCAAATCACCAACCCAGGACATAAATGCCCAACATGATGGGGGACTTCTGCCCATGAAAGGGTGGTCAACAAAGCCACTAAGCCAATACTCTGTGAAATGAAAATCAAGAAGACCTACCATGACCAGACCAAGGGTCTTGAGCCCTGCTAGGCCAACACTTTTACATAAAACAAGCTCTCACTTGGCCTTTACAATGAAAAAAGGACCCTTCCTCTTTCGTACATCTGATATGCCACACTACAGAGGATCTGGAGGGTAACACAATGTATGCCTTAAAACTAAATGATAATAATTTATTCGATCTAATATGTTTTGAATTGACAGTTTTCAATAACATCAATTTCTTTTTTCAGTTTGATTCCTCCATCTCAGTTCTTTATTTACTTTTCATTTTCCTGTAGGTTATTGGTTTCTCTGTTTTGTTACTAATATGTTAGCTGCTTCAATTTACTTATATGATTCATGAAAACTTGTATACTTCTGTCTCACTTTGCATATATATATATATATGGTACTGACTAATTTTATTTTCTAGTTAATGATGTCTCTTCCATCAGAAGTGAAAGCAGGGAGACCTACATGCATGACAGTTGGATTTATTCAATGAGAACAAAAGACTCGATCGCTACAAAAACCTTCGAACGCCCAGTCTTCACGGAACATCTGAGGGCATTGGGGAAGCTTGACTTTCCCAAAGCATTTTTTGTATTAAGCTCTGTTACACCGTATGTTTGATATTGATAATGAAATAATTTCTTTATGGTAGAAATGAGCTCTTGCTGCATAATAAAGCTGAATTCGCTTAATAGGATTTGCACTATCTAATTTGGTTCATTTGGTGGCTTTGAAGCCATGCACTGGAAAAGGTGTTATCAGTTGATTTTATAAATGACCTGCAAGACTTGCCAATGGCTGCTGTGGAATCAAGTCTTAGGCAAGCATTGGCCATGGAGTTTGACTCGGTTTTTCATTTTGAAAGGAAGGTGCATCTTTATATCATACCATGAACTGTGTATTTGTCCATATTATATGCCTCTGTTTTTGTGACCATTTAACTAGTGCCTTTTTATTGATCATTTAGCTTATCTATATCTAGAAGAATACTTCTTGGTTTGCTGGTCTTCTTCCAATTTGCAAGAATGTATTACATTAGGCCTTCCCGTCTGCTAAGAAATTTTGTAGGATAGTTCTCTTGATTGTATTATTTTAATATGAATGTAAATTATTGGACACAAAAGATTCTGTTTTGAGTTGCACAAGAAATTTATTTCTTTAGTTGTTATTATGGAGGCAAATCCTATTGATGTTGTGTCTTTTATGTTCTCTCCATCTTGTTTTGTTCTCATAGTTTAACTTTTTTAATTTGAAGATGATTGTAGGATTTGCTACTTAGTGTTGTTCTTAGAGTTGGATTCTTTCTCATGTCTTGCAGAAATATGATTGGGACCCGACTAAAGTGTATGAGTATCATTGCCATGTGGATCGTGAAGGGAATTGTGTATTCAAGGTAGATGTCTATCTAAGATTTATATGTATTTGTGGATAACATCACAAGTCAAATGCCTTGCATGGTATGAGGATCTGGCTGGCCTGGTTATCTTTTAATTAGCTGTTGTTTTTCTGCGGGCTCTTGTCCACCGAAAAGTTTCATGGGGCAGTACGAAACATCAAATGGCACAGTAGAAGTGCATCTGAAGTAAGGCTAAGTTGTAAGATTCACTGATTTTGTTTGTAGACAGAATCAAAGATTCAAAAGCTATTACCAATGAAAAAAGGACGAGTAAACGAGCAAATCCTCAATATTTGGTAAGAATTTAGCAGTACTGTTGGATGCGATTAAGATTCTAGAATTTGTTAGGAATCAATTGTTAAAAACCACAATAATACAACAGCAACCAGCAGGAAATCACTAAAACTACCATAATAATGTACAGAATTAGACCTGAAACTGAATAAATCAAGTCAGAATAACATTATAATGGCAGCATACAGAGCTGGTTGATCTCCACTGAAAGTGCTAATGAAGATCCAGAACTTAGCAGATTAGTTCTTACATGAACTTTGATGCATACAAAAAAAAGGTGGTTCCAGATTCATTTACAATGGATTTTTCTAGAATCTGTTGACATCGTTATAACTTATGACATCATCAAGGGAAGGGGCTTTTTTGGCAGGGAGGCTTATTTTGATAATAGTCCAATCAAAACAAATAGCTTTTAAAAAAGAAGGATTTATTCTTGGCAATATCATCATGGCTTGTGAGAGAATTGACAGGGCTCAAGTATTCAAGCAAAAATCCCCTTTTTAAAGGTAGATTTCGATAAAGTATATGACAAGCTTGAATGCGATTTCATTCTAGATGCGATGGACTGATCAGGCTTCAAGTCTTTCTTCACCGGGTCATGGCTACTCTTTTCACGCAGGTTCAACTAGAGTTTGTGTGGCGTTATCACACAACTTGTAGCTGCCCCTAAAACGTATCCTACCCAGGATGGTAGAGGGAGATGCGCAGCTAAAGTGATGACCCTAGAGGACCCTGCTCCCTAAATATGTTTCGATTGTCACGCTTGTTGCCGCCTAATTCACACCTCGGGTAACGTGGCATAAATCTTCAAGCCATTGGGTGCGACCTTGGGGGCAAGCTCGAGCCAAGTGCTGTCACCTCATACTCAGCTCCTCCGTCTAGGCCAACTCCTAGCGAAGCCAAGGGGGGTGGACCCTAATGAAAAGTAAAATCTAGGGTCTTTACTCTACAAGAGAAAGAATTAATTCTAGGAGTTTTAATATGGAATGGATGGAATTAAAAAAATACCAATTACTGCTAACAAGATTAACCTTAGCAACACTTTAACTCAAATTAGATACACAAAATTCAATGACACATTGCGAGATTAACTTATGCAAAAAGAACAAAAATAGACCAATGCCGAAATGAAAAGAGTGCTTGCAAATGTGGGTTGCTAGTGTAGTCTCAGTGAAAGTATTGTAGTGTCTCGGTTGGTAAATTTTAAATTATTAAATGAATTGATTAAGGAATGGGTAAATTGTGGGTTTGGCCCAACAAGTCAAGTCCCTTTGAACTGAGTGCTAAAGCGGTAATACCAAGTGTCCAACAGGGCGAGGATAAACCTGCTTAGAGTAGCCCCCTGACTCTGTAGTGATTACCCTTTGCAACCTCTCGAGTTCTTGAGAAAATTACTTGTGTGGATTTTCCTATTAGATCTAGTAACTCGTATCCCTTTCTGATATAGCCAGCTGATCAGACAAGCTGCAGCGGTGTAGAGCATACGGGGAAGGAGTCTTGGTTTCTTTTTAAAGTTTTAGAACAAGTTTTCTGATTTAGAAAAAAGATAAAACCTAGGAGTCTTTTTCCAGATTCAGTACTCGGGCAAGCCCTTATCCACGAACCTGTACTCGGGAAAGCGAGGGGGTTTATTTTAACTTAGCAGTGCATAACAAAATTGTTTTTGTTTTTTAATTACTACACTCCTCAAATCTTTTCCCTTATGGTACTTTGGTATAGCGCAGTGGGTGAGTATTCAGGTTACTTTTACAAAACTCAAACAAAGCAGGAATTGATAAAGAAAAGCAACTACGCTAACAGCAACAGCATATAAGGAAACAGAAAAAGGACACCGACACAAATCCCCCAAGGGGGATGGGGACCGGGCTCTATTGAGCCTACTCAAACTTGCTTTTATTAATCGGTTACAATGCTTTAGCAGAGATGCTCTTTGGTCCTTGTTATTTGGGATCCAAAGGCTTACAACATGCAAAGAAAATAAGCCCAGCTAAAGGGAAAGCCTCCTGGGAGCTCCGGATGTTCGAAAAAGCTATTTTTGGGCAGAGTTTCCTTCTCTGTTTTTGATGGGCCTGCTAAAAACCAGCAAGCATATGTTAGTGAAAGATGTCCAAAAACACTTTGGAAGTATCTTTGGACAACATGCAAAAAATTACAAAAAAATCTAAGTAACAACTGATTACAAAAACAAGGAAACAACTAAGTGAGGCAAGCTAGAAAGCTTGCCTTCTTAGGATCTTTGCTTGCCTCTTGAGAAGAATGGCAAGCAAATCTCAAGCACAAAAATGCTAGATCAAACTTTAAAATGCACAGAAACTCTTTCAACAAGCTTTTTTAATTTTCAAAATTTTTAAACTTGCGGAAAAAAGGGAAAAGTAACTAGATCTAGAATTTTAGATGTACCTTTGAAGCAGACTAGAACTAGAAACTTTTAGACATTAGATCTACCTTTGATATGACTTTAGATGTTAGATCTAATATGGAAACGTTTGAAACTGAAAGAAAATTTTAAGAAATTTGTGGATCGAAAGTCAAAGAACCTAGCGTAGAGCAAGAAATAAAGGACAGAAAAAGCTTCCTTGGTGAGATCAGAGGGACAAAGCTTATTTTCCAATTTTACTGAAGGAAAGGTAGAGCACATTCGTGCATCAATACTCCAGCTTTAGCTTCCTGCAAAAGATTATGAACACTAGCAATGGGGATTAAAAAATACCTGTGTAAACCGAAAGAGACTACAACAACAATGTAGATCCAAGCATGAAATCATACATATATAAAATAGTCTTCCTCGACTTGCAATAAAAGAGTAACCTAACAAGAATTACCTTTTATCTTTACAAAAATACCATTTCCTTCTGAAAGCAAGTTAATCCCAAACATATGCAAGCATGAAAACAAATACATGTTACCTCACTAATGTAGAGTAAACTCTATCCAAACATCCATACATCCCACACAGAAATTGCCTCCAAATCCTTTTATTCACAATATTCAAGAAAACTATTACAATATTACAAGTAGAGGTTCCACCTTTTGATGCTGAACAAAGGAGAAGAGACCAACTTATATAGGAAAAGGGAGGCCCAGGGGGGCCTCATCAATACTGAAGATGAAGTCAGAGTTTAGCTGAGTGAAGCCGAGTTGAATTGAAATTGTGTTGAGTTGAATAGAGGAGGTGATTGACACCTCTCTCACCAAGCTCCTTCAACGAATCACAAACCTCCAGCACATACCAACCAAATCGCAAGCTTCACCAACCCTCACGTGCATGTACGGAATGCAAGTGACGTGAGCTCCACCAATAAAATATTCGTTGGGATCCAAGCTTTGATGTATGGTAAACTTTATTAAATTTAAACCAAAGTCTTAGAGTGACGAGGATGAAAGGAGGCCCACTCCTTGCTATTCGCTATCACCATAATGGCTAGCGTGAACCCTCACATACCTTGCTCACGATACCAACATATGAGATGACGTGAGCAATGAGATAACACGGGCTCCAAACCATATGGTATAATAATACACCACATAACAAAAATTTTAAGTGGGACATATATTCGAGGGGGTACATTCCTTACTACTCGCATCCATGCTCACGATTTGAAAGTAGCTTGACATCACTCTCTTAATATAATCTTTCACCACTTTATTTTATATGAGAGGAGGTATGAATTGCTAGTCACATGGGACCCTTGCCATGTCACTCAAATCAATTTTTTAATTGATTTTGACTTTAGTGCCAATTTGTCCAGATTTAGTATTAAAATGCTATTTTTATGCACTTTTAGCCCAAATAATGCCTCACGGGGTGCTCCGGCTGCTCGACTGATGTAGAAAGTGGTCCCTTGGGTAAAGTGGGCACTCCGGGTGTGAAAACAAGGTTCCCCACGTCAGAAACAGACTCCGTATCCGACTTTTATTACAATCTGAAGTTTCTTAATTAAACCATTAAAAAATGGCTTAAAAACGGGAAAAATTATTTTTTGCGGAAATTGACGAAACTCTACGGGGACCTAGTACATGTCCATACGACTCAATTCGAATGCCTAGCATGGTGAAAAACACCGACATGAAGGCTCTAATAACCTCCCTAGGCCGCAACACCAAGATGACTACCCTAGCTTTGGAGGTGTGAGTGAAAAACTCAGAAATTATTAGTCATTTGTTCAACAACCAATAATAACCAAGGGAAAAAACACTGTGGGCTAGTCGACTTGATGCTTAAGTCTGGGAAGCCGAGCCTTTTATAAAAAATTAAATGCTAGGACATTTTTTACAATTTCCCCAAGGGGGTATGAACATGTGTTACAAAAAATAAAACGGTCATGGAGGCCTGAAAGGACTTCTGAACTCTGAATATGAACAAGTATCTTGTTCATCATTGGTGGCTCACTGAAAGTCCAACTAGGTGCAACCTAGTCGGTAACATCTGGCTCCAACTGTGGGACGTGTGATTGATTTGAACTTCGTGGAAATCGATCATACGAGAAACCTAGAATCTTTGGTTCCTGCATAAAAACTAGGATAAGTCAGTCACATGTATATAGATAACCAAATGAAACAAAATAAGCGGCAATATGTGATACAAAAATGATTTTAACAACTAATATACAGAAAATAATGTACAAAGTAATATACAGAAAATGAACTAAGCTAATAAATAAAATGCAAAGAGAGGTTTAGAGAGTGATGATACAAAGATGATGCCCCCATGGGCATCAGATATTTTCACTGAAAAACAGTTTCAGAATTTGTCCGTTGATAGGCAGACTCTGCTTTTCCCCATCCTTGTCACTGAGATAAAAAGAGTTGTCACCCGCCACATCATGAATAATGTAAGGGCCCATCCATAAACTGTCAAATTTTTTGTGCTTTCTCGGTTTTTCTCTCCGTTTGTCCCAAAGTAACACCGTTTCTCCTTTATGAAAAACCCTTGGTTTGGATGATTTGTCAAAATTTCTTTTAACCTTATCCTGATTTTTAATAATCTGATTAACGACCCTTCTTCTGATCTCATCCAACTTTATCAGCTCATTTATTCTACTCTGAAAGTCATCCTGATCTGAACCTGAATCCTGCAGAGTCTGATACACTAGTAACTGAAGATGAATAGGCAAAGTCACATTCACGCCATAAACCAACTCGAAAGGAGATTTTCCTGTTGCACTTTTCTTAGTAATTCTATCCGCCCAAAGGGCAAACTTGATTTTACTATCCCATGCCTTCTTGTTGTCACCAACAATCTTTTTTACGATGATCATCAAGGGTTTATTGCTTGACTCAGCCAGACCATTTCCCTTGGGATAGTAATTTGAGGAATGGGATAGGGTGATGCCATATTTAAAGGAAAATGAAGACATTGCTACTGAATTGAAAGCTTTGGCATTATCTGTGGTTATCTTAACACGAACCCCAAATCTAGTGATGATTTTGTCTTCCAGGAAGTCCATAACCACTTTTTCAGTTGCTACTTTAGTAGGTATGGCCTCTACGCACTTGGTAAAATAATCTGTCGCTGTTAAAATCCAAGTATAACCATTACTTGAATTGTCTTTAAATTTCCCAATGAAATCAAGACCCCATTGCTGAAAAGGGGCCTGGATTACTACTGGCGTTAGGGGTAATGCAACAAGCTTCTGTTTTCCTGTGAGCAGTTGACATTTCTAGCAATTCCTAACAGACTTGTGCACATCAGTAAATAAAGTGGGCCAATAGTATCTGGCTCCAAGGATCTTGTGCGCTGTGGTTTTGGCTGCAAAGTGGCCACCACAAAATCCTGAATGAAAATCCTCCAAGAGTCAACCATCAAATACAGCAGCTCCAAGTGTATCCACGTGATCCAAAAATAAATCTGCGTGACCCTTTGAAGGAGATACGACTGGGTTGAAGTAAGTGAAGACTGAGCTAGAGTGAAGGTTAACCAACGATTGGTAGGAGCCGAGCCCCATTGAATCCGTATCGGCGTCAATCTCCTTAATTTATGCCATCAGTACAGCAGGCCTGTCAGCGTGAACTCCTATCCCCATCCATGTGAGCCTTATACACCACGCGTGATCCTTACTTTGGTTCACTGTGAACTTCATCCTCACATCACCTTCAATTTTTAATTAAAACGCAAACATGGGAAAGCATATTATACGCTATGGTTTAAATTTTTATTCTTTACGTGGAGAGGGGTCCATTATATACCAGTGTGCTTTCGTATTCACGCTATGCACACGTCACACTCCACTCCAAATAAATCGCATGCATGATTTTAATCCTCGTGAGAGCTATGGGTCTTCACGTTATCCCCTTCACGTCACTATCCGTTTGCTAATTCGAATGTATTGGAAACTCATGCCATGGTAAAAATTAATATTTATTGCTTCATTTAGTGGATGGCCCCCCCATATCCCACTCATCACCACCACATAAGGGTGAGCCAACTTCTCCCTCACGTCATTTCTCTTTTTAATTAAATCACCATCACTTCCTTTAAACCATAGTTTGGATGCCATGCAACTTGAAGATGGTCGTAACTCACATGGCCCACATGCCAAGTCATCCTTTACCATTAAAATATTCAAATTTGACTTTTTTAATATTTGGACCTTACTGCAAAAATGTCCAATTTTAGCATTAAAATGCCATTCTGAAGCTCTTTTAGCCAAATACTGCCTCACAGGATGCTTTGGCTGCCCGACTGATGGTGAAAGTGGCCCCTAGGGTAATGATGCTGCTCCGGGCTTGAAAATGAGCCCAACCATGCCGAAAACAGACTCCGAATCATTCATTTATTACATTTTGAATTTTTCCATTTAAACCATTAAAAAATGGCTTAAAAAACAGGAAAAAATGATTTTTCTTGGAATCCAACGAAACTCTAGGGGGGCCTAGGACATGTTCATATGACTCAATCGGAATGCCTAGCATGACAAAAAACACTGACACAAAGGCTCTAATAACCTCCCAAGGCCGAAACATCAAGACAACTACTCCAGCTTTGGAGGAACGAGTGAAAAACTCAGAAATTATTGGTCGTTTGTTCAACAACCGATAGTAACCAAGGGAAAAAACACTTTGGGCTAGTCGGCTTGATGCCTAAGTTTGGGAAGCTGAGCCTTTTATAAAAATTTAAATGCTAGGACATTTTTACAATCTCCTCAAGGGGGTATGAACATGTATTTTACAAAAAATAATAAGTTCAGCCAAAAACTGGCTAACCTGGAACACACTGAACTTCTGAACTTTGGAGATGAGCATTCATCATGCTCGATAACTGGCGGCTCAATAGGAAGTTCAACTATTGTACAAAATAGTTGGTAACATCTGGCTCCAACTATGGGACAGGTACTTGCTTGATTTATTGATTAAAGAGAGTGCCCGAAAATCCAAGAATCTTTGGTACCTGCACGTAAACAGAAGTGTCTTAGTCTCACGTATATATGATAAAAAATATGCCATGATGAAGTACCAGAAAATATTTTTTGCTTTTTCAAATCAAAGTGCATGAAATAAAATCTTTTCTCTTTTAGCATATAAATGACATATGATAAAATGCTAATATACAAAAGCTATGATACAACATACTCTATATGGATATGATACATCAAATATGGTACATAAATAAAGTACATAAAAATACAACAAGGATGGGTTTAGAGAAGCCTTGGGATGACCCCTTTGCCATCTTGGAGGTTGTTTCGATAAAAAGGCTTCAGGTATTGCCCATTCATGGGCAGGCTTAATGTCTCTCCATCCATGGTGTTAAGCTAAAAAGAATTGGTGCCAGCAGTAGCACGGATGATAAATGGGCCTTTCCAAACGCTGTCGAACTTCCCATGCTTCCCATGCTTCTCCCTTCTCTTATCCCATAAGAGAACAATATCTCCCACTTGGAAGGATCTCGGTTTAGCTGACTGATCAAAGGTGCCCTTCATACTCTCTTGATATCTGAGTGACTGATCAAGGGAAGCTCTTCTAGCTTCATCCAACTCTATGATCTGATGGATGCTCTGTTCCATTTCCAATCTTTCCGTTCCATACTCACTCAAAAGTCTAAAGATTGGAATCTGCATGCTGACCAAAAGGGTAGCCGTGAGTCCAAATACTAACTCAAAAGGTGATTTTCTAGTTGAGTTCTTCTTAGTAATCCTATCTGCCCACAAAGCATACTTAATCTTGCTATCCCAAGCTTTCTTATTATCCCCCACAATTTTCTTGAGAATGGTCATTAGGTTCTTATTAGTGGACTTAGCAAGTCCATTGCCCTGTGGGTAATAATCTGATGAATGGGATAGGATAATGACATACTTAAAACAAAAGTCATTGAATTTTCCTGAACCGAAGGATGGGGCATTATCAGTTGTTATTTTTAAGGGGATTCCCAATCTAGAGATAATTCTTTCTTCAATGAAATCCATAACAACATTTTCAGTGGTATTTTTAGTAGGTATGGCTTCTACCCACTTAGTGAAATAATCGGTTGCCGCAAGAATCCAGCAAAATGCATTGTTGGAGTTATCTTTGAATTTGCCAATAATGTAAAGCTGCCACTGCTGAAAAGGGGCAAGGACCACAACCAGTGTAAGGGGAAGTGCAACCAACTTCTGCTTCCTCGTGAAAAGCTGACACTCTCGGCAACACTTGACATGTTTATGAACATCTGCGAAGATAGTGGGCGAATAGTATCCAGCTCTCAGGATCTTGTGGGCAGTTGTATTCGTTGCATAATGGCCTCCACAAAATTCTGAGTGGAACTCAGTCAAGATTTTCTTGGAATCTTGTTCATGAACACATCTAAGTATGATGCCATCTGGGTTCCTCCAACCCAGACCCTCTTGGGTAAGGCAATACCTAGCAGTTTTGAGTCTCAAAGCCCTTCGTTTGTAACCTTTGAGGTGATCAGGGCAAGTGAAATGTAGCAGGAAGTAAATGATGTCGGAATACCAGTGATTGTCAAGTTCTTGAAGTGCAGGAGTCATGGCTGTTTGAGGAGTATTGTTTTCGGCAATCATTTCAATGGCTTCTTCATTTCTTTGATTGAGCATTTTAGCAAGACCCTTCCCCTTTATTAACTTGGTGGGCTTAATCTCCAAATCATACTCTTGTATCTTGGATACCCATGTGCCCCTTTTTCCTAAGCAATCCTGTTGAGACAGGATGTCTTTCACTGCAGCATGGGGGACATATCCTATGACTTTTGAATATCCAATATAAGTTTTGAAGTGCTTTAAAGATTTTACTAAGGCATAGGCTTGCTTTTCCATGATTGTATATTTTAGTTCAGAATCTTGCAAGGCTCTACTCATGAAGGCAATTGGTTGCTTGAACCCTTCGAAGTTCTTCTGGAGCAACACACCGGCAATGGCGTATTTCGAAGCAAAAGAAAAGATCATGAAATCTTTCGTGTAATCTAGGTTGACTAAGACTGGAGACTTGGTAATGGCATTCTTTATGGAATCAACGGCTTCCTTACCCTCATTTGTCCATGTAAACCTGACATTTTTCTTAAGTAATGCTTGCATGGGTTTCATGAGTTCGGCCAAGTTGGGAATAAATCTTCTGATAAAATTTATATGTCCATTGAAAGATTGGAGTGCTTTCACATTTTTAGGTAGAGGGATCTTCCTTATGGCTTCTATTCTCTTCGGGTCAATCTTGACACCGTCCTTGTTTATAATATGTCCCAAGAGTTTTCCTTCTTCAATACCCAACACCAACTTAACCGGATTCAAGGAAATGCCAAATTTCCTACATCACACAAATATCTGCCTGAGATGACCAACATGGCTGGATCTATCTTTCGAGAACACAGTGAGGCCATCTTGTTAGATCTCAATGATTTTGCTAATCAACTCCTTAAAGGCATAATCCATGGCCCTTTGAAAAGTGGCACCAACATTTGTGAGACCAAAGGGAATTCTCAGATATTCAAATGTTCTCCAAGGAGTTGTGAAAGTGGTTTTGTGCCTATCCTCTTCTTGAATGACTACTTGATTATAACTAGAAAAACCATCTAGCATTGACATCATGCTTGATCCAGTGACCCGTTGGAGGAGGGTCTCCATGTTGGGGAGGGGGTAATTGTCCTTTTGACATGCTATGTTTAGATTTATGAAATCTATACATATCCTTAAACTCCCGTTCTTCTTTTTGACTACAACTAAGTTAGAGCACCATGTTGAATGTCTCGTAGGAGTTATAATTCTTGCTGCTAACATCTTTTCTAGCTCCTTCTTTACAATGGGTGCCAACTTAGGATTTATTTGCCTAAGTTTTTGACGGAAAGGCTTGCCTTTTTGACATTCAAGTTTCAAGGGAATGCGTGCTGAAAAACATCTTCCCTATATGCTTTAAGTTCGTCATAAGTGAAGGCAAAAACATCCCTATACTCTTTAACCAAGTTTATAAGGCCGTTCCTTTCCTTTTCAGAGGTACCTTTTCCAATTTTTATTATTCTTGGTTTTGTTTCCGTTCCAATGTTGATCTCAATGTACTCCCTCGGTTTCATTTGTTCAACACTACTTTTTCTTCTGTCTTGCCTGTCAAAAATGTTCTCTAAAGCAACTAGACCATGTAAGACAGGGTTATCAAACTGGTTGCTTTCTCCAGGGTACTCTTTATTTTCCTCTTGATCATTTACTTTAAAATTAGAGAATTCATCGACATTATGAATAAATTTCAAAATTTGTTAATCATCCCTGAAAACCTGCCAATGTTCCACATTATCAGGAGCAGAAGGTCTGAAGTTAATTTCTAAAGGACAATCCCTTTCTAACATCTCATCTGATGGATGAAGTGTTGAAGCTGAAACTGCAAGTTTGTCGACGACACTATTCTGATCTCTAGGGATTGCTTCTATATTAAGGGCATCAAAAAATTTCATTGCATCCCAGATTGCATTTCTATACTTCTTTAACCTTTGACATTTACACACAAACTGACTTTTAACTTGTTGGACAATTAAGTAAGAATCCCCCTTAATACTAAGCAATTTGATTCCCATGTCCTTGGCAATCTTGATGCCTAGTAGAAGTGCCTTGTATTCTGCTACATTGTTGGTTGTTTCAAATTCCAATCTGAAAGCAAAGTTGAAGACCTTACCCTCTGGTGAAATAATGACCACCCTAGCCCCCTTACCAGTTCTAGAGTAAACTCCATCAAAGTTCATCTTCCACAATTCATTATATTTTTCATTTCTCATTTCTTCTTGGATGGGTTCCAAGAAGGTGGAGTTGATCTGGTATATCCCAAGTTCACTAGCGTTGTTGATATACTCATTTGACGGTCTCTTCGAGTTTTCTACATGATATCTTCGTTCTTTCGTAGTATGTAACTTGACCAATGAATCTTTTGATGTAGGTACAATGGCATACGTCCAGTCCTTTTGAATGGATCCCCCCAAAGTGGTACCAAATTTTCTAGATAATAGCTTGCCCCATTTATCCGGTACATCTACGACGAGGATATCCATGGTAACATGGATGTCCGGATACTTGGCTAATCTTACGTGTTGCTTTTCAATCGTACCTTCAACTTTGACAGGTCTAGAATCCATGGCACATACATTTTGGTAGGGACGTGTGGTTCTAAGGCCAAGTTGTTGCATGACCTTCTTAGTCATAAGATTGAATCCTGACCCTGAATCTAGCATACAGTTATGCATGAGAAGATCACCTATCATCAATGATATGTAGAAGGTCGGATGATCTTCTTTTCTTGGGTCCCTAGTATGCAAGATTACAGGAGGATCTCCATAGACATTTTCTTGACTGGGTGAGGGTTGTTCTACTGTATTGGCAAAAGTTACTTTCTCGGGAGCTGCAGATCTTTCAGGTGCAACAATCTGGAGCAACCGAATCCGGTTGTCTGTTAGTCGAATCCGACTATCATTTTAATAATGAATATAAATAATAATAATATATTGGATGATGGATAAAATGTACAAAAAGCTCGCCTTTTATATGGCTTGAGCCAACATAGTGAAGGGTTACACTCTTTCACTAGTAACCTAATAGTCTAATTAATATTGTATTTTATATATGTTACATTGCCACTCCCTTTAAGGGAGCTTTGTCCTCAAAGCTCGAGTATTCCTTAATGTCATCCTTCATTCTAAATCGGTGTCGGTATTAGAATCGGATGAGATTTCTGGTGCAGAGACTTGCACTTCCTCTCCATTGTTGATTCTGCACTGTATTGTCTGATTGTTCCTACATTTATGGCCTGGGGTCCAGTCATCATCGCATCGACGACATGTTTTTCTTCTTTTTCTTTTTATTATCAGAGTAACCGTTAGATGACTTTGTGCTATTTTCCATTTCATAGGTGTATGATTGAGGTTTGTAGCATTGATGGTTGGGAGACCAAGTATCTGCATAGTACTTACATTGTATCTCTTTTTCTTGTCGATAATGGCTATTGCCTTTTGTTTTTATTCCTTCCAATTTGCATTCTGTGGATTTTTCTTTACGTCCTTCTACTTCTACGTTAGGTATGTCATGTAACTTTAACTTTTTTTGGATGTATGGTTTAAGACCCCCTAAATAGGTTTCGAGTCTTTGCTTGTCAGACAACCCAACTACTCTTGTTGATAAGGATTCCCATTGATGAGTGAATTCCTCAACGTTTCTGACTTGTTGTAGTCTGGTAAGTTTATTGAAAAATTCATCTTCTTTGATTCCTTGAAACATATTAAAAAAATAATTTTTGAACAAGTTCCAGGTGTAGGTAAAATTATCTCTCTTCCACCATAAGTACCAATTATAGGCATACCCTTCCATATGCATTGACGCATATTTCACCTTCTCCTCGTCATATTGAATGTTGTAAATGTCGAAGTATTCTTCTTCTTTGCTTATCCAAGCAACGCATTGGTCTTCACTCCCATTGTATTTCGACAACTCTATTTTTGCCTTAGGTGGGTGCACTTTGTAAGGGTGACATTGATTTCCTTTTGCCTTATGGTTTCATGGTGGCTCGAAATTACTGGACGATGAAAGTGACATATTTGAATTGCTTCATTGTTGGCGGTGATTTTTAGTTTTCTTATTCTCTACTATTTTACTGATAGCGTCTATTTTGTTGTTTAATCGTGCCTCCATCTCTGGTAGTACTTGTGTTTCTATCTCTTGCTTAAGCGTCGCATTGTTAATCTTTATTTCTTTTCGCAATTCTTCTTGATTCTTTGCGTGTGTTTCCTGGGTGGCAACATGAAATGAGGCATCTAACATGTCTGGACTGTTGACTTGGTCTGGACTGGGTATGAGCCTTTGCAACATCTCGATTAATGTATTATGGTTTTGCGTCATGGTGCTCATGTTATGTGTTAAGGTGTTTATGTTTTGAGTCATGGTACTCATTTTGTCATCCAAATATTTTTGTTTTTCGTTCAGGATGTCGAATTTTTCATCCAACCTTCTTTCTAGTACCAGAACAAGCTCGTCTTTGAGTAATGTATTGTTATTTTGCATCTTTTCCTTCAAGGCTTTTAGGTCAGCAACAAGGGACCTGGTGTCCTTCTCCACTTTTTCGATTTTATCTTTCAGTTCCGCCATGGTCTTGGACCTTGTATGCAGAGGTGTATATTTCAACGCTATTTTGGCCTTTTAAGGTGAAAATTTGAATAATAATATATTAATTAATTAATATTAATATTATTATTATTATTTTTCATAAACTATATTTTGTATATATATATATATTTTTAACAAATATTATAATATTATTTATATTATAATAAATATAATATTTGAATTTTTTAAAATAAATATAAATATATTATATTTATATTATGTTTTTTTTATGTGCGGCAGACTGTGGAGGAAGGCGATTGCAGACTGTGCAGGCAGACTATGGAGGAATGAGTGCAGGGCGAGGGCGACAAAGGAGGGCAAGGGTGGATCTTTGGAGGCCACGGTGATGGATAGCGGTGAGCGGAGATGATGGAGCAGGGAGGCGGCGTGAATGTGGAGGGAGGTGATGGAGCAAGCGTGGATGGAGGTGAGGGAGGCGGGTGGATGGAGCAGGGAGGCGGCGTGGATGGAGACGATGGAGGGCAAGGCACTTGGAATGGGGATGTGGGATGGAAGGCGACGAGGGGTGGAGGGCGATGGCGGTAGCTAGGGGATGGAAGGGCGACTGGGTGGAGGGATGGAAAGGCGGCGAGGGGTGGAGGTTGCGATGGGCAGGTGGCTGGGATGGTGTTGCAAAGGAGCTGCGAGGTGAAGGGTGCTGCCAAGGTGGAGGTTGCGGTAAACAGGTGGTTGCGAGGGTGCTGCGAAGAGGCTGTGAGGGTGTGTGAGACAGGAGCGAGGTGAAGGAGGGGAGCTGGGATGGAGGAGTAAGTAGTGGAAATAAAATGACTGAAGTGATAAATTCATCACTTAAAACATAGGAAAAGTGGCTTTATGCTCTGAGTAAGAAAACGAGCACCCCCATGGCAAAATCCGATCTCTATCCATACTTTTATTACAACCATAATTTTCCCTATTAAACTATTAAAAAATAGCCTAAGTTAACGAGAAAAATGATTTTTCTTAAAACATGAAATAAAACCTAGGGGGACCTAGTACATGCCCATATGACTCAATAATAATGTCTAGCATGTTCATATACATTGACCCATGAACTTTAATAACCTCCTAAGGCCTAGTCATCAAGACGACCATTCCAGCTTTAGAGGAGCGGTGAAAACTTGAAAATTACAACTTGTTTATTATAATTTGTTGTGAATATTTAATTAATATTATTATTTATATATAAATAGATTATTAAGTTACTAGTGAAAGGGTGTAACCCTTCACTATGCTTTGCTCAAGCCTTATAAAGGCGAGCTTATTGTAATTTTATAGCCATCATCTAATATATTATTTCCTATTTATCATTCAACATGAAAGTCGGATTCGACTATTAACAGTCCAACCGGATACAGGCGAGCTCTAATACCACTTGGTACAAACGTATTCGGTTGGGATGTTAATAGTCGAGTTCGACTTTGATGTTGAAGGATAAATAGGAAATAATATATTAGATGATGGTTATAAAATCACAATAAGCTCGCCTTTATAAGGTTTGAGCAAGCATAGTGAAGGGTTACACCCTTTCACTAGTAACTTAATAATCTATCTATTTATAAATAATAATATTAATTAAATATTCACAACATTGCCTTCCCCTTGGGAAAGCTTTGTCCTCGACGCTTGAGTATTTTCCTAATGCCGTCCTTCATTCTAATTCGGTGTTGGTATTAGTATTGGACGAGATTTCTTGTGCAGAGACTTGCACTTCCTTTCCATTGATGATTCTGCACTGTATTGTTTGATTGTTCCTACATTTATGGCTTGGGGTCCAGTCATCTAACAATTACTCTTATAATAGGAAAAATAAGAAAAACATATGTCGTCGATGCGGTGATGACTGAACCCCAGGCCATAAATGTAGGAGCAATCAGACAATACAGTGCAGGATCATCAATGGAAAGGAAGTGCAAGTCTCTGCACAAGAAATCTCGTCTGATTCTAATACAGACACCGAATCAGAATGAAGGACGACATTAGGAAGATAATCAAGCTTTGAGGACAAAGCTTTCCCAAGGGGAAGGCAATGTTGTGAACATTTAATTAATATTATTATTTATAACTAAATAGATGATTAAGTTACTAGTGAAAGGGTGTAACCCTTCACTATGCTTGCTCAAGCCTTATAAAGGCGAGCTTATTGTAAATTTTATAACCATCATCTAATATATTATTTCCTATTTATCATTCAACATAAAAGTCGAATTCGACTATTAACAGTCCAACCGGATATGGTTGTACCATAATTAACAAGGAAAAAACACCTTGGAATACCCAGATTGATGTTTAATGTAATATCCCAAATACTAATATTCTACTGATACTTGGTATGATGCTGACTTATACACTTAGTCTTGTGCAAAAATACGGAATAACTGTGCATGCAAACTTGCCATGCAAAAGTACCCTAGAATATAGTTGAATTAGGGTTTAGGGTTTGCAGAAAGGAATTTAACACTTTCCACTGATAACTCGGCTGATAATACTCTTGAGTTAAGCTGCATGCATAAAAGGCTGAATAGACGAAGTATCAGTGCTCCTCTTCTGCTGTTGATGCCCACCTGTACCGTAAACACCCCCCAGACTGCAGGTGACATTTTTGGAGGAGAGCTAAGATCCGGCTGAAATTTTGTGGGCTTGTCTGTCTGTTGATGCTAGAGAGATAGACCATTGCATGTAGAGGTTTCGCTGTCTCTAAGTACCCTCGGAAATTGATCTGTGGTTCTGCTGCTCATGTCCCCCAAGCTCTTTGTTTGTTGATAGTTGCTCCAGATGAGCAAGCTGATGGCTGATAGGCTCGGTATGCCGTAGGATGGGTTTGTTGAGAAAGAGGAAGCTGACATGCGGAGGAAAGACTGGGTTTTGTGGTCCCAACGAATCCTTCTGTGGTTTCCCAGCTACTTTCGACTGCAAACGTGGGTGTGTAAATATTCCTTCGGAGTGTACTGGATCTTCGGATACTAAAGTGTATGATGAATGCTGTTGATAAACCTGGATGATCTATCCCAATAGGAGACTAGGGCGGATATCTCACTGTCGAACCCTCGTTAGCAGAAGACACAGTCTCCAACCCCAACTGCTGTGGCTCCATGTTATGCAGCTGCTCAAAACTCCAAAATCAATCAACAATAATAATAGATATTCTCTTTAGTCCAATCATCCTCTTAAATAGAACTTTATGCGCTTTTATGGTTCGCATATCACTTTTAGGGTTTATGCTTCGCATTTGCATGCATGCAATTCTAATTTGCTGTTGACTTTTATGCCTAAAGAAATAAGGCTTGTTTTATCCAACTGATGACTTAACACTGAATGAATGTCCTGTTTTGCTCCAAGTATCAAATGCCCTCAGTTAATTACCTCTCATGCAGTACCCACTCGAACCTATGGGAATTAAGTAGGTTAGCGGGTGTTTTGGATGCTTAATTAGAGGGGGACATTACAGTCCTCCCCGCTTGAAATTGCTTGTCTTCAAGCAACTGCAAACTAGGATGCTGCAATACCTGCTCTCCTTCCCATGTGGCATCCTCCATAGGTAATTCCTTCCATTTTACCAGATACTCTCGAATCACCCTGTTTCAGAGGTTCCTTTCTTGCACTTGTAGGATTCTCTTTGGAATCAGTACCAACAACCCTTCATCATCTAAAGGAGGCAACTCAGTGGATGGAGCAATGTGTTGTCCTAATGTTTTTTTGAGATTGGACACATGAAACACATTGTGAATCTTACTCTCCTCTGGAAGTTCTAGCTCATAAGCCACTTCTCCAACCTTCCGAATTACTCTATAAGGACCATAGAAGCGAGGTTTTAGATTTTCCGCTCCTTTCTTCTCGAGGGAAGATTGCCGGTATGGTTGTAGCCATAAGTATACCAGATCTCCTACCTCAAAGCTCCTCTCAATCTTGTGTTTGTCTACATATAGTTTCTGCTGATTCTGTGCTACATGCAAATTCTCCCCCAGGACCTTTAGCATATCTTGACTGTCCTGTACCCAATCTTTGGCCTTGGGTGCTCTGCTATCTCCAAAAGCTGGATCTGCGAAGCTCAGTGCTTCATAGCCATACAATGCTTTAAAAGGTGTCATCCGGATAGACATATGGTAGGTGGTATTGTAGCAGTATTCTCCTGAGTGTAACCATTTAATCCATGTCTCTGTTGGCCTGATACATAATTGCGCAGATACCCTTCAACCCACTTGTTGACAATCTCTGTCTGTCCGTCGTTTTGCGGGTGATAACTCGTACTTGTAGCGAGTTCTGTCCCTACCAATGTGAATAGCTCCTGCTAGAAGGCACTGGTGAATTTACTGTCCCTATCATTGACAATGGTCTTGGGTAGCCCATGTAATCTGAAGACCTCTCTGAAAAATAACTCAGCTACTTGGGCTGCTGAATAATCGGATGAGATAGCAAAAAAATGGGCAAATTTATTCAATCGATCTACCACGACATATAAGCAGTCTCGTCCCTGAACCTTGGGCAACCCTGTAATGAAGTCCATGGAGATACTTTCCCACTTCTGTTCCGGAATCGGTAGTGGTTGAAGTAACCTTGTCGAATGAATGTGTTTGATCTTGTTCTGCTGACAGATGCTGCATTCCCGCATGTGCTGCATAACTTCCCCCTTGAGGCCCTTCCATGAGAACCTCTCTCGGATCTGCTTGTAGGTCTTCAAGAAACCCTGATGTCCTGATAATGGGGAGTCCGAGTCATGTGATGCTTGTATGATCTTCCTTTTTAAGGCTGATTTTGGGATGAGGTATATCCTGCTTTTGTAATAGATGATGTTATCAATAATTCTGTACCTGTCATCTTGAATCTATTCATCCAATTACTCTCAATCAAATTTGTTTTTGGAGTACTCTACTAAGAGAAGAAACCTCCAATCTGTGGAAATACTCATGAGAGATAATGAAGCGGGTCGTCTGGATAATGCATCAGCTGCTACATTGTTCTTACCCTTCACATACTCTATCTCAAAATCATAGGCTGCACCTTGCTGACCCATTTTTGTTGGCGCCGATTTAACTCCTGCTCCGAGAAGTACTTGAGGCTGTTATGATCTGTCTTGATTTTGAATTTGCTGCCCACCAGGTACTGTCTGAATTTAGTGAGAGCATGTAAGATGGCTAGCATCTTCTTTTCATATATGGAGTAGTGGCGCTCATAGTTTTTCAGCTTCTTGCTCTCGAATGCAATCGGGTGATGGTTTTGCATCAGGGCTGCCCCCTAGCCCTTCCCCTGATGCATCACATTCTACTACAAATGGCTGTGAGAAGTCTGGTAGTGCCAAAACCGGACAAGAACTCATGAGGACGTTCATTTCCTCAAAGGTTTTCTGTGCTAAATCTGTCCATGTGAAGGCCCCCTTCTTTGTGAGATCGGTGAGTGGTGCGGCGAATTGGGAGAACCCCTTAACATACCTCCTATAATATGTGGAAAGGCCTATGAATCCTTTCAGTTCCGTGACTGTCTTTGGCGTGGGCCAATCCTTGATAGCTCGGATTTTCTCCATATGAACTTGTACCCCTTTTGCACCGATGATATGCCCTAGATACAACATCTCTTTCATGCCAAATTCACACTTAGACATCTTCGCGTAAAGTGAGTGCTCTTCTAGAATGCCCAATACCTCGTATAAGTGTTTCAGATCCTCCTCCCAAGTTTTGATGTAAATTAAAATATCATCAAAGAATACTAGCAAATACTTACGTAACTAAGCTTTGAAAGTATGGTTCATGCATGACTACAAGGTGGCTGGAGCATTGGTGAGTCCAAAAGGCATGACCAAGAACTCGTTGTGACCATAGGGGCAACAAAAAGCTGTTTTGGATATGTCTTGATCCCTCACTCGGATCTGGTGGTACCCTGAGCGAAGATCAATCTTTGAAAAGTATTTGGCACCCCGCAACTCGTCCATTAGTTCATCAATCCTAGGAATGGGATACCTGCTTTTGATGGTCTTTTTGTTGAGTGCTCTGTAATCGATGCACATTCGCAATGTGCCATCCTTCTTCTTAACTAAGACCACTGATGACGCAAAGGGACTAGAACTGGGCCGAATATATCCTAGCTCTAGTAATTCCTTGATTGTCTTCTCGATCTCATCCTTATATCTTTTGGGATGCCGGTAAGGAGTGGTGATGACTGCCTGTGTCCCCTCCTCCAACTCAATGATATGCTCAAATCCCCTGTCTGGCGGTCTACCTATTGGAAGATCCCGAAACTCCTTCTCATGCTTTTGCAATAAGTCCTGAATATCCGCTGGGTGTTGGGTGTTGTTCTCTGGAGGTTTCCTAAAGGTGACCAAACATTATGCTGACCATTCTATGTCACCTTGTCTGAGCACGACCTCCATTCTCATTGAGGATACTGGTTTTGGGGGATAAGTATTCATTCCGCTCAAAACTACCCGTTTCCCATCCGGTCCCTGGAATTCCATTTCCATCGCCCTGTAATCTATAGTATATCTTCCTATTGAATAAAGCCATTGGACGCCCAATACTACATTTGTATCAGCCACATTCACCACCTAAAATAAGTCTGTCATGTGGTAGTTGCCTAATGTGACATTTAGTTTGGGAATCCAGTAGTTGCACTCCATGTCGGTGTTTCCTGCTACGGCTACCGTGAATCCCTCAAACTTCTCTGTCGGAATGCCCCTCTTGGCCACCCATGCTGCATCAATGAAATTGTGGGTTGCTCCCCCATCAATCAATACTCCCACTCTGTGGCCCTGTACTACTCCCCTGACCCTAATAGTATGGAGCCTAGGTAGTCCAGATAGTGTAGCAATAACTCTCTTTGGTGTATCCTTCCGGAGTGACTCCTCCTCTGCTGCCCGCAACTCTTCTGTTGTTTCCTGTTCGTAGTCCCCCCCTTCACTGTCTAAATATACCTCTATGTAGTGGGCTTTGGCCTTTCTTGAGCACCTGTGTCCTGGAACGCATGGTTCTTGACAAGTAAAACACAATTTCTTCCGTCTCAAGTCTTTCCTTGTGTCATCGTCTAACCAAGTTTTCTTCGTTAAGTCAGGTTGGAAAGGTTTCTTATCTTTGTCTCTAACTAGAATGTTGGTCTTGAGTGGAAACTTGTTCTTCGGGACTGAGTCTTGGAGATCTCTGGCTTGGCTGATGGCATCCTGTAGAGTGGGGGGTTTGTAGGCTTTCACCCAACCCCGAAGTGTTTCTGTGAAGGCCTCTGTGAATAGCATAATTACTCTGTTCTCCGACACATCGGTCACCATAACAGCTACCCTCTGAAACTTAGAAATGAAGGCCTCGACGCTACCTCTTTGCTTGAGTTGAACCAACTCTTTGAAATGTATATCCGAGTCTTTCCTGTCAAACCGCTCCATGAACTTCTGTGTGGACTCACTATAGGAACTGATGGTGTTGTGACCCAATGTCACTAATTCGTGGTACCACCATTCTGTTGAAAACCCTTGTTTCACAGCAAGCTGGTTTAATGAACAATTTCTTCTTCTTTCACTTCAGCCGGTTATGCAAGGCATGAAGTTACTTATGAAA
>LPNX010406865.1:98086-134201 GCA_001517045.1 Pseudotsuga menziesii
TTCATGAGCCTTTACGTCTAGGTGCAGTGTAGCCAATTTAATGGCATTTGTCTTTGTCATGGGGTTGAGTTGGAAATAAGTATCCAACTTCTGAACCCATATCCTCGCTGAACCTCCGTGAGCCCCATCAAAGTTTGGGATGGTCAACCTACCCAAGGTTTTTTGCAACTCGTAATTATGATTAAACCCCTTGTTGAAATTCTTTGGGCTTGTTCCTACTCTTCATGTTGCAAAAATCCGAAAAAGACATGGCTGCATGAAACTCATCCCCTAAGTCCCTGTATTCCTGGAAATAGGCTCCAAAGGGTTCACTAGGCTCTATTGGCATGACTGGTCCTGCTACTACATCTGCCAGGAAGTGAGGCATAGTAGGCCTGCTGGAAGGTCTGTTATATATGTGGGGTGTGTTTTGCATATTGGTGTATGCATGCTTCCCACTACTGCTTGTAGACCCTCTATCTACCGATGAGAGAGGTGTGCTGCTATTACTTGGTTTTGGTTTCGCTGAAAATCTGCTGATTGCTTTAAGTACTTCCTTTTGCGCTTTGGCTAGGTCCTGTAATGCGCTTACTAGGTTGCGAAACTCCATCCTGTCCTCATCTTATCCCGCGCCTTTTCCCCTGTTAGAGTGTATACTTGTTGGGTCCATGTCTGAGTTGGTATCTTATAGTTGGATATCCTCAAATTCCTCCGTGTACCTACTCTTCCTTCTCCTATAGGTTTCAAAAGTGTCCTCTTTTGTATTCATCTACTTCTCATGTTCAAGCCCACAGCTGGTAAGGAACATGCTCTGATATCACTGTAATATTCCAAACACTGATATTCTACTGATACTGGGTATGATGCTGACCTATAAACTCAGTCTTGTGCAAAAATACGGAATAACTGTGCATGCAAAAATAACCTAGAATATAGCTGAATTAGGGTTTAGGGTTTGCAGAAAGGAATTGAACACTTACCACTGATAACTCGGCTGATAATACTCCTGAGATAAGCTGCATGCATAGAAGGCTGAATAGATGAAGTATCAGTGCTGCTCTTTTGCTGTTGACGCCCAACTGTACCGTAAACACCCCCCAGACTGTAGGTGACGTTTTTGGAGGAGAGCTTAGATCCGGCTGAAACTTTGTGGGCTTGTCTGTCTGTTGATGCCAGAGAGATAGACTGGCGCGTGTAGAGGTTTGGCTGCCTCTAAGTACCCTGGCGAATTGATCTGTGGTTCTGTTGCTCACGCCCCCCAAGCTCTCTGTTTGTTGATAGCTGCTCTAGATGAGCAAGCAGATGGCTGATAGTACTGGTATGTCGTAGGATGGGTCTGCTGAGAAAGAGGAAGCTGACATGTGGAGGAAAGACTGGGTTTTGTGGTCCCAACGAATCTTTCTATGGTTTCCCAACTACTTTCGATTGCAAATGTGGGTATGTAAATATTCCTTCGGAGTGTGCTGGATCTCCGGATACTGAAGTGATTGCTGAATGTTGTTGATAAACCTGGATGATCTATCCCAGTAGGAGACTAGGGCAGATATCTCACTGCCGAACCCTCGTTAGCTGAAGACACCGTCTCCAACCCCAACTGCTGCGGCTGCACGCTGTGCTGCTGCTCAAAACTCCAAAATCAATCAACAATAATAATAGATATTCTCTTTAGTCCAATCACCCTCTTAAATAGAACTTCATTTGCTTTTAGGGTTTGCATGTCACCTTTAGGGTTTATGCTTCGCATTTGCATGCATGCAATTCTAATTTGATGTTGACTTTTAAGCTTAAAGAAATAAGGCTTCTTTTATCCGAATGATGACTTAACACTGAATGAATGTCCTGTTTTGCTTGAAGTATCAAATGCCCTTCGTCAATTCCCTCTCATGCAGTACACGCTCGAACCTATGGGTATTAAGTAGGTTAGTGGGTGTTTTGGATGCTTAATTAGAGGGGAAAATTACATTTAAGTCCTAGGAAGCCAAGTTCTTTACAAAAAATCCATGCTAGCACATCTTTTACAACTTTCCCGCAGAGTATGAAAATGTGGTAAAAAAGTAAAAAAGGCGCCTTGGAAGGCCTTAATGGACTTTTGAATTGTTGAATTTGAACAATGATTTGTTCATCTTTGGCGGCTCACTGAAAGTCCAACTAGATGCAACCTAGTCGGTAACAGCCCCAAGGTCGCATCTAGTGGCTTGAAGATTTCTGCCATGTGACTTGAGGTGCAAATTAGGGAGGAACAAGATGAATGCCTGCTATATTAAGGATTATAACGTTGTTGTTGAGTGGGTAATTTAATGCTACAAGAGTTGTATTTTCATGGTTGCTTCATAAAGTTAAAGTGCCCAAGGTTGCTTTCTTAATTGAATTTGACATACATCTTAAGATGCTAATTACTTTTTAAAGATGGTCACAAGGAGAGAGAAATCATACTTGAAGGTGGCTAAATTGCTAGTACAGTTCTGATTTGCAAAGATAGTTGAATGTGTTGTTAACTATTTAATGATAGGACTGTTATAAATACTGATTGCACTAAGTTCAAGCTAAGTCGATTAATCAAGTGGATTGAATATTATTGTGTTGTAATAACACTTGGGTGCATGATCTCATGGGATGATACTGGATTTTGAATGACATATGAGTGAGATATCTGTTGTTAGCTATCCTACATCTAATGAATGACATTCCATATTGATATTGACACACTGGATTGATTTACATATTATGTTTTCTTTATTCTCAAGATAGTTGATTTTAAGGCACTGGTCACTAACAACATTGCATGGGAGATATAGTTTCGTTGTCCAAGTGTCTTAAAGGATAGCTAGAGGGCTCTCCCCTCAGAGGTTACAGCTCTCCAAAGCAGTTGGAAGTGTGATTTAGGTGACATTGGATAACACATTTCTCACACTTGCTTACTTGGCATTAGCCTTGCTAGTTTGCTCGGTAACACCTGGGACAAACTTCCATTGATTTAGGAATTTGCTCTTTCCTTTATTTTCCAAATTTGTGGTTTTTTTTGCCATTTTCAAGTAATTTTCAATTTTGGAGATAAATATTTACTTGAATATTTAGGAAAATGGGGTTAGGGGTTAAGTGGGTGCTTCGAGTTAGAAAATGAGCACCCTCATGGCAAATTCCCCCCCTAGACCACACTTTTATGACTTTTACAAACTTGTAAAAAACATTAAAAAATCTCTGTTTTACGGAAAATTTTTATTTTTTTGAAAATGAAAATAAAACCTATGGGGACCTAGCACATGTTCATATGACTCAAAAGTATTGTCTAGTATGCTCATATAAATTGACACATGAACTTTAATAACGTCCTAAGGCCCAACCACTAAGATGACCATTCCAATTTTGGAGGAGCATGTGAAAAACACGAAAATTATAAGTCGTTTATTCAACAACATATAATTAACAAGGAAAAAACACCTTGGAATACCCAGATTGATGTCTAAGTCTGAGGAAGCCAAGTCCTTTAGAAAAAGATGTCAAGCTAGCCCATTTTATTACAAAATCCCAGTGGGGTATGAACATGTGGTTAATAAAAAAAAAAAGAAATGGGCCTTGGAAGGCCTGAATGGACTTCTAAACATGATAGTGAACATATAGTATGTTCGTCTTTGCTTGCTCTCTTGAAAGTCCAACGTAGTGCAATTTAGGTGGCAACACCATTGACCTACCTTTTGTGGTCATTTGTTGGATATTAATAAAATTATCTTATCTTATCTTATCTATACTGCAGCTGTACAACCCCTTCCAAGTTCCATTCATGGGGCAAAGAGGTCTTCTTCCCATTGTCACAAACATGAAAACACCATTTCTTACTTCTTTTGCCAAGGTCTTCCTCCTTGGAAAGATCTACCTTTTGTGGTGATTTGTTGGATATTAATAAAATTATCTTATCTTATCTTATCTATACTGCAGCTTTACAACCCCTTCCAAGTTCCATTCATGGGGCAAAGAGGTCTTCTTCCCATTGTCACAAACATGAAAACACCATTTCTTACTTCTTTTGCCAAGTTCTTCCTCCTTGGAAAGATCCTCACTACGAAGAGATTTTGCTTCCTCCTTCAGCTGCCTCACCATCCCTTCTGCAAAACTTGATATCCTTGTCATGGTGAGGTGCGCGCACACACATATATCGTTGTATTTAATGGGGTGTGTGCATTATATTGTGGCCTTAAAAAACATGTTCGATTGAAGGATCTATATTTGATTATCTTGTCCTAAGGGCATAAAGAGTTTGATTCTGCTGATAGGCATTAATGTTGCTATTTAGACATATTTGTGGTTATAAATAACATTAGCGCTCATGGTTGATTATCAAATCGGGTATACATTTTGCAGTTGAAATTGATTTCATAACTCCATTTTAGTTGGGATCTATATCGAAGCATTTTGTGTGAATTCAATTGAAATAATATTTTTTTTGTAGCACTTGCTTATAAGAAAAGTATCGTCAATCTCTTAATTAGTCTTACTTTGTAATGGGTTACCCCAGTTGTAATATAGAAACCTAGAGGCTTGGTAGTTTGTGAAGCCTGTTTTATATCTATTGTACTTATATGCATGTTTGTTCCATCAAATCGGTGATTGGACTACATGTACACATTGTGTGGACTTTTTTGATAAGAGTTTTACTAATTGAAATGCTCGTCTAGTAAATTACTAAATGGCTTTCTTACAGTGCAATCTTGTCAACAAATTTTGGACATTACAAGTATATATTTCTTAGAATAATATATTATAATTCTGTTTAAAGATATTGAATATAAATTATGTTGCTATTTAATATGTGTTTTTTGCTTTTGTCACACAGGGCCCAGTTTTGGCAGATACACGAACTCATTTGCAAAGAGTTTTAGGTGATTCATATGTTCTGCAAGTCCACTTTGCCGAGGAGTTGCTTCCAGATCTAGTAGAGCAAAATGAAAAGAACCAAGATGGGTGCAATAAATATAAACCGACAACAGAGGAAAGAAACACATATCACAGGCTGGCAAAAAAAGGGATTTTTGTAGGTTTACGTCGATACCAATTTTTTGGTAGGCAACTTTGCTAGCTATATAATTTTTAACATCTCAATCTTCTGAGTTGTTTGTTTGCGATCTTTTCTAGGATTGGTGTCCCTACAAGAATAGTTCATGTTGTTGTATTTTCAAACTAATTACAGATAGTTCTAATAACATTGCATGGACATGATCAATATATATTGTTTTCAGAACATACACATATTTCTGTAGTTTTGAAAAGGTTTTGCATGCTATATCGTTCTATCTTGTGCTTATAGATGGAGATGGGTAGTTAATGAGTCGAATGAAGTACAGTAAAATCCTACAATAAAATTCAGCATTGGGATAATATGGCTACTCCAATCATGAATGAAGAGTGCAAGACAAATGAGAAGATTTTTCATTTATCCACTTAAGATATTTATCTTCAATATATTTTGACTTATAGTTGGCATGATTTAGGCACTTGTGAGCATTGTTCTTGCTCATTTTTTAACTACAAGGAAATTGATAGAAATGGAATTTTGTTTTGAATAGGATTTACAGTGGATTGTAAGTTTTTCACTGCACTATATTTTCAATTTTTTTGCACCAGTAGAACAGATATTAAACTTTCTTGATAAATTTTTAATGCTTTTGTTTGGGTTGGGATTGCAAACTTGTTTGAGCACAACTTTGGAGGATTGTGCACTTGAAACTTCAAAAACCATGCTGATCCTTGGGCTTTAAACTTATTGAAAAGTTATATTTTGCTTGCTATGGGAAACACACTCTTCTATTTTGTTGCTAACTTTTAAGAGGAAATGCGACTACAGAAATCTCATCTACCTAAGAGGGGTTGATTTCTAAAACTTAAAGATGGAATTTGTTTTATAACAAGGGCATCAAATTTTTTTAAGCTACATATTTCATTTTAAAATAAATTTTGCAATATGAGGCTTGGATAAGATGAAAAATAGTTTTTCAATTTCATATGATAGTAGGATAACTTTCTTACTAGTTCGACTAGGTTTCATGTGAGCCATTGATTTGTGATTTTTCTCGCTCACTTGGGAGGATTAAGATATACTACTTATTGGCTTGGATAGAATGACAGACCTTTTCCATGTTAATCATGTTCAAGATCATTCCTCTTGATTGAAATTCTTATGTAACGTCTTTGGTGATGGAAGTTGCATAACTCACTTCATATATTTTAATTAATCATTGCTCATTAGTACCGAGTCTTGGCAAATAAGTTTCACTAGATTGTTGATCTATAAGCTTAGATGTTTTTTTCCATGTAGTTATCCTGAGGCAAACCCTCATATGCTTTCCCCTCATGTCGAGGATAAGACCTAGTGTAAACTCTACATTCTTTAGGGCACAAGGCCAAGTCAACAATAGGGCTTGAAGCTGTTACAACAATATACTCGTTATGAGTTCAACATGTCAATCAACTTAGACATTATGATATTATTAATGTCATTTTGGATGGAATATAATTGCATTGTATTTAGCTGCCATTATTCCTGGTTAATTTCTAACTCTGTTAAGCCTGGTAAATATTTAGTTGTAGGTGTGCCAATAAGCACATTTAATATAGTTAAATGTGCTTATTGGCAGGTAGGTGTGCATGCATACACTTGTACTTATACATGCATTTTTATGTTTGTTATATCATCTTTCTTATCTGTCTAAACTATCTTCTGAAAGATGGTTGTTGAGTGACCATCTAGAAACCAATTATTATTTGGCAAGTATCCCTAATATTCATATTTCATTCAATATTTGTTGAGATTCAGAAGTGTTAGAATGAGAATTACTGCAACGGAAGGCAACCCAAACTCTTCAGTGAATAAGGAGATAAACAACACTATGGCAGCAACACAGCTGCAACCCTAAAGAAAGATGTACATAGAAGTGTATCACTTCCCATCAAGATCACTGGCTCAGTCAATATTAGAAAAACCATGAAGGATGGGAGTGTCGATTGAATAGTAAATGATCATGTGAATAGTGTTGCCGCCTTACACACACCTAGGGGAGAACACAACAGAAATCTTCAAGCTTCTCGATGTGTTGTTGGGGGCAAGTCTCGAGTCAGGTACTGTCACCTGCTCCTGACTCCTTTGTTTATGCCACTCCTAACGTAGCCAAGGGGGGTAGTCCCTAAGAAAGAGTTGCTAAGGCTCTTGTTTGTTAATAATTGAATGATCAAAGTGTTTGTTAGGAGTTTTGATAAAATCATCAAGTACTGCAATATTAAAACATATAATTCACTAGCCTGATAATAACATTCACAACAATAATGATTTGAACTAAATGATAAACAATAATAATATAACCAGTGCCGAAAATGGAGTCGAAAGTAATGCTATCCGTCTCCTGTTGTAGCTTATCCTCCAAGTCAATGACTGAAGAATAATCTCCACCTGACTCCCTCTGACTACCAGAACCTGTGCCCTATGTCTGTACCTGTGCATCTGGCTCCTCTAACTTGACCCCGAATCCTGTGCTGGCTGCTACTCTGCTTGTAAGTCCATAGATCTCCGCAATGCTCTATCTTCATCAAATTAGACATCCTTGCTCACAATGATCCTCTTGCGAGCAAGTATGTATACTCTGTATGCCTTCGAAGTCTCTCTGTATCGAACAAGTAACCCCTTCTCTCCAAAAGGGTCCAACTTCTTCCTAGTGTTAGTATGAACATGACAATAGCAGCGACTCCCAAATATGCGAATGTGACACACATCTGGCCGAGTGCCTGTGAAGACCTCCTCGGGTTTGTGTAAGGCGGAAACAATCTCAAGTCATTTTCTTGACCTTCACTAGCCAAATTGATATCTTGGCTAGCCTATGGTCACTTAGTAATTTGATTAATTTGCCATTGATACTGTTGGGTGAATAAAATGTCAATATTACGCCTTTCCTTTGTCTGGATCATGGATCTGACTGCAATAATGAGATCAAAGACCTCAAATCCACTAAAGGGGACTTCTAGCACCCCATGGATCCACCTATAGGATAATCTCTAAGCTCATCCATGTCCAATATATAAATTATGGCCCATCATAAATGATAACAATAAAATAACCATGAACTAGCTATCCAAGCCAACAATCAATTGATGTCAAGCATCCATTGAACCAACTATCTCAACTGTGTAAATCCATCATGAACCATCATTGTCCATGTGCCAATTAATCTCAGACCATCAAGGCGCTGAACATACACCATGTACCCCAAATCTCATGAAGCATCACAAACATGGCTTAAACACTTGTGGAGTAACCTGAAAAACTAACACCACCATTGGTGGTTATCAACAATGTTGCAAGGGAAGTGATGAGGAAGGATGTCCACCAAATATAATGTCCCTTTCCCCATCATGCACCCTTTTAAGTGTTTGGCATATGATGAATATAATAGTTTTGGTGATGAAAATCAAGGGTGTGGGATCTCGTACAGTATGAGAGGTAACACATCCAGAAGGGTTTATAACTTGTACTGCATGTATGTTAGAACTTGCAACCTGTTGCCGCCTAATTCACACTTTAAGACGCATGAAAGTCACAACCTGCTATGTGTGTCCTTGGGGGCAAGCGAGAGCTGGGGACCACTGTCACCACAGTCTACAGCTCCTCCGTTTAGGCAAGATCCCAACAGAGCCAAGGGGGGTAGTCCCTATGGAAAGACTATGTTCCAGGTTTATTAATTAATTGAAGGTTAATTAATGGGATCTTTTATTAAGATTTACAAAACTAAAAGACCAGTGCCTATACTGAATGGAGTCAAAAGATACAATATGTCTTTATAAAAAAGAAATGTTAATCTATGATTAAATTATGGGTTCAGTGTTTAATAAAGAAATATAAGGATAAACAATATGATTATAAACAGCAATGAAATAAAACAATTGTATGGACAAATGAAATAAACTTGCGAAATGGCAGAAAATCGTTATGAATACAGATTACTAAACCAGCAGTAAATGTAAAGTGTGAAAAAGATTTAAACAATTAACATCCACCACATGCTCATTTACGGAATCGAAAATAAATAAATGTGCTGAGAAATAAAATGCTGGAAGTAAAATTGTAGTATTGTATTGTAGTAAAAAAATGCTTGAAATAAATGTATTGTAGTGCTTGCAGTAAAATGAAGTGAAAATGATTGTAGTAAAAGTAGTAATCTGTGTTTGTAGGGCGTTTTGCAATGCTTCTTGGTTGATTTTAATAAATTTTAATTAGAGTTGTTCTTCTTGAAGTTAGTTTTAGATCCGGTGGTGTGACTACCCCGATCTAGTTCTTCTCAAACCGAAGATGGAATGCTGTTGCGCTCAACAGGTGGGAGCAAGCCCACCCCTAGCTCACAGGTCAAACCCCAATGGCTCGGTGCTCACAAGGAGGACGACGAAGCGCCTAGAGACTGTCCCCAGCCTGCTACCCCTTGCAGCTTTCGAGTCACTGTTTTTAATCGATTCAAAAGTCTCTAGATGGATGCCTATTAGACTACGACTTCCTTTTCCCCTGGTCGTATCTCGGAGTACCCCGGAGGGTGATAACCGAGTAGAGGAGCAGGAGATAGAGAAGCTTGGTTGGTAAATTTTAAAGATTTATTTTAATCTTGATGTTTAATGTGCAAGGTTTATTTTAAAATAATCAAAATTTTTTTTGGGAAGTAAAGAGATTGATTGTAGATTGTAGTACAATAAAAGGAAAGTTAATCTAATTACCTAAGCCCCCACTTACCCTGTTTTTCATATCCAGCTTGAATTCCCTAAAGGGAGATGACAAGTGGATAGAGGATACACAGGTTGGATGGGTTGTATGATTACTTTGACAGAAAATAAATTTTGCATAAGCAGGAAAAAAAACTTTAAACAAACATTACCCTACTTCCTACTCTACTTCCTACTCTATTTATTATAGATTACAAAAGCTTATAAGCTTTGCAGAATACCCCAAGAGACTCTCTTTGGGGTTTACAATAATAGAAAAGTTTGAGAGAAAAAGTTGAGGAATGGAACCCCTTTTATGCCGGTTGAAACTTGAGGAGATTTTACGTCTTTTGGGGCAGCAATTCTTCTTTAAAGATGAATAACCTGTCAAAAACCAGCGAGGTATTTTTCGCTGCAAATCACATAAAAACACTAAAAATTTACAGTTAAAATATTAGTACAAAATTTACAATTTTTACAAAAAATTTCTGAATGAAAGTATGACAGAGATATGAATAATATTTGTCAAAGAGGTATGCAATAAGTTAATCTCGAAGGAACTATGCGTTCGGCTCGAGAGATTGGATAGACCAATTCAGACCGACTTCATTCACCGCAGATGCAGATCAATTGATACCACAAGTATTCGAGACAGAGCTATTTTTGCATAGAGCTCACAGACTGACTGGAAACTGAGTTTCCAGCCACCTAAATAATACTAAAATAGCAGAAATAACAAGTTAAATTGATATATATAAGGTTAGGGCTTTAAAACAAGGTTTACATTCACTAAACAGTGAATATAACCCTGTACAAAACAGGCTGAAAGTAGATGGCCGAATTTAAATTGTTGCCGGAATGAAGTTTTTTGAAGGAATTTCCTTGCTTGAATAACCTGCAATACAAACTATGCCTGCAAAGATTGTATTTCTAGAGATGAACACCTAATACTTACTGCAAAACACTTTGTAAGAAATATCAGATCATTCACAAAAAAGAATAAAAATACTTCGATTCTTTAATCTCTCCACAAAACACTTTGTGGAGAGCTAACTAGAAAATAACAACAAATGCAAACGAAATAAGTACAAGGTTACCTCAATAAATATAGATCATGAAAAGCTGCAGCATAGTATTCCTCCAAAGAATTTTATTAAATAGCCCAGCTTGGGCAAAACTTCAATACAGTGTAGCAAGAATATGAGAGAAGAAGAAGAATTCCGGCAGCATAACAATAGCATAAGAGATGGTTTATAATGAGGGAGTGAGACCCTCATTATATAGATGAGATAATCCCCAATTCTTTAATGATAAACGGTTGAGATTAGACTAGATCTAGGGTTTAATCTCACCCATTAGATGTAGGTATTTGGCTTTCTATTTCTCTCAATTAATCTCCACCACTAGATTAACTTTTAATCAAAGGCTAAGAGACTTAATCCATGTCTCAAATAATAATAGCCTTTGGATCTAAGTCAAAGACTAAATTAACACCATTAGATGGGCTTTTGTTAAAATGGAAAAATCATAGAGAAGGCCCACTTAGGCGCCCCTCTAAATATAGTGGAGAAACTCCAAACAATGTGCAAAACGTGGGCAAAGATAGCGCCCTATTCCAAACAATGTAGCGCCCAACTAAGTGAGCTAGCGCTCCTCTATATTTGGCCGCGTCCTCATATTTAGCATTGACTTTGGGTAAAACGTGGGTCCCCTCTTTATTAGTGCGCCCTCCACTAAAACGTGGGCCCTTTTCCAATAAAAACGTGGGTCCTTTCCATGTAGGCGCCACCTCTAACTTTAGCGTGGGCTATTTCCTTTAGCGTGGGTCCCTTCCACTTTGGCTAGCGTTCCATTTATTTGGCCGCCCTCTAAACTAGCGTGGGCCTTCATTATTGTAACGTGGGGTCTCCAAGTAGCTAGCGTGCTCTAACTTTAGGTTAGCGCTTCCATCTTAATGCGCCTCCTCCAAGTATAGCGTGGACCCTCCATATTATAGCGTGGGTCCCTTGTATTATAGCGACCCCCTCCATCATATGGTGATTCCTCCAAATGAAATACGCCCTTTTATTATATGGTGGAGATCCTTCATTAAGCTAGCGCCTTCATCTCCTTTTTGCTTGGACATTTCATTTGCTATTATGGAGACCCTCCATATTATGATGCTCTTTATATATGGACGCCCCACCAATCCTTGTGAGGGTTTTAACATGGATGTGGCTCCTCTAGACACTTACATAACTTTAGGCTTAAACATTAGCCTTTAGCTCCAACAATAAATTATTTAACCTTTAGACATAGGTTAAATCTAAATTCACCTTAGATAAAAATATTTCAATTAAATTTTTAAATTTTCCTAGAATTGACTTAGGAAAAATTAAAAATAACTTGAAAATTTAATATCTAGGCCATGGGGGGTAAAAAAACTTTCGAGTAAGTTCTCCTAGGCTTAAGAACACCCATACCAACTTACCATGGCATTTCTTGAATTTTTACTTCAAAATCAAGAAATGTGAATTTTGACTTAGGGAAATTAATTAATTCCCTAGGAAAATAGACCTTGCTTAGACAAAATTGGTCTATCTCCTCAACCACTCATCAGAACGACATGGGACTCGAAGCAGTGGCCTAGGGGGTTTCATAGCAATTTGTCTTTGCATTCATAGCCCCTATTACAAAATGCCATGCTTTACATTATTACATCAAAATTGAGTTAATTAATCACCAAGGGGTGAAATTAATTAACTAGGAAAAATTAATAAAAATACAACAACATTACGAAACTCCGCAAGACTCTAGACAAACGCCTAGCATGGTCATGAATCACACTTTGAAGCCTTAGCCACCTCATGGAATTGACTGGTAGAACGCCCGTCACCACTTTGGAGGATTTTGAGTGAAAACCAAACCGATTAAACTCGTTTGTTCAACAAGGTCAATTGGAAAGGGAAAAACACTCGATGAGGGGACTTCCCTAACAACCCGTTTCATGGTGTGGCGTCCATATCACATGACCCACACTAGTAAATTAAATTACATTAATTTTCCCACGCAGGGGAGCCGACATTTCGTTTTACAAAGGGGCAATAGCCCTGCAGAAGTGAAAAATCCTCAGATTTTTCGAAGGTACAAATATGTACATCCTCATGTACATGGAGTTGCCACCTAGTCGAAATAGGTGGGCAACACAACCCATTCCTAAGAAATATGGGGCGGTCATCAACTCCAAAAGAACATCCTTCACTCTCTTCTTTAGGCAAACAAAGCGAATTTCTTGTTACCATCCCATTGCTCGGGGTCTATGTTTGACAACCAGGATTTTATGGAGGGGCAACTAAACCAAAACTCAAAATTTAAATGCTACTTTAGTTGCTCTTGTTGACCACCTATCCAACTAGGTGGGAAACCATGTACCATGCACATGTACAATGTGCCTTGAAGATGAGAAATAAATACCTAATAAAGTTTTTCAGGCGAGGCAACTCTTATTCTTATCTTTTCTCAATGAAATTTCTGCACCATGTGTGGATTTTGTAATGATATGTCAGTATGAAGGTCTAGTTTTTGTATAACTTAGTTACCTAGGACTTTTTTATTAGGGAAGTCCTTTCATCGAGTGTTTTTTCCCTTGGTTAATTAAAATTCATTTTTAGTGATTTTAATTATTTGAGTTTTTTCACTCAAAAATACCTTCAAAGTGGCGAAAGGCGTTCTAATGATCAAGTCCACGGGGTGACTAAGGCCCAGGCATGTTCTATGTTACCATGCTAGACACTATCCAGAGTCTCGTAGAATTTCATTAAGTTTTTCCTAGGATTTCTTAATTTTTGGAGATTAAAATTTGTCCCTCAGCATAAAAATGTTGTATTAGAAAGAGGGTTAAATGGCATCTAATGCCCATGAATAGGTGTATTGGCACTCAAAGTCAATGGAATGAGTTCTCGTAGAAGAGTGCAAAGGCTACCATAAAGGAAGGGTTCTCAAGGCAATCACCAAGAACGGCCGAGAATACTCTTTTTCCACCTCTTTGCTCTTTTTCTTTTTTGCTGAAATTTCAGTCATTGTAACAAGTCCAAGAGAATTTCTTGGACTTGATTTTCTGTTGCATTTCAAAATGAATTTGAATTTCCTTTGTTTTCTATCCATTTCTTGCAACGGAAGTTGGGGCTTGCCCACTCTTGCATAAGCAATTGTTGATTAGCTTGGGGTTAGTTTAGTTTGTATTTCTTGTTTTAAATTTTTATTTGCCCACACCTTGTATGTGATTCGGCTTTGCCATCCTTGCAAAATCATGCTGGCTTGTATTGCATTTTCTTTTATTTTCATATTGCCTACAACTTGCATGTGAGTTGGCTTTGCCACCTTTGCAATATCGTGCTGGCTTTTGTTGTTCATAGTTGTTAATTATTTGTTTTGTTTAGAGTGTAATATACCTTGCGTCGCTTTGGCCTCGTATTCACTCCCCTTGCACGTTCGTCCGATCCTGGGTGACAATAAAGGGTGAGAGATTGAATTGGTTCGCATAATAAACACTTTAACCATTTATTGCAATATTGAGAAAATAATGGTTCGTTGTGGAGCTAGAGGGGTAGAGGCTGTTGGGAGCCTCGTGGCATTTAGTGTCCTCCTGTTAAGCACCTTGCTTGTCCTTGGGACTGATTTGTGGAGCTAGGAGGGAGCCTTGTGCTCTCTTGTTGAGCACCCAACAATTTCTGTCAATTGAGGGATAAGGGTTAGAGGTAGACACACTAGTTGGATTTATTTTTCTTGTAAAAATATTAATCCCCTAAGCTGAAGAAACACCATAAAATAAACTAAAATCTACAGGATCACTTGCAAAACATCATAACCTTTTATTCCATTTACTTTCATAGTCCTCTTTATTATTTGGTTCATTCTTTTACACGCATATTTCGTACATATTGGTCCATTTGCTTGAAGTATTTCACATGTGTTAAATGAGGTTACTTGATTATTGTGGTGAATGAATGGTTTAGTGCAATTTGTATATTTTGTCAAATTCTATTGTATCTTTTTATAAGTTTGTGACTCCATAACCTGAACTAAGTAGGCACTGGTTTAGTGATAGTTGATTATCTTTCTCTTGCAATTGTATTTGGTTCATGCACAAAGAAGGATTTGCTTTGTCGTTATATTATTGCACACTTGCATGGTTGCTTGTCATTTAACTAGTGGAACATTAATAATTTACAGCTCCTAATTGAACTCTACAAATACACTTAGTAAGTAGGGACTACCCCCCTTGACCTTTGGGAGTTGGGGTCTAAACGGAGGAGTTAGGAATTGAGGTGACATTGGGTTCTAAACTCATAGTTGCTCTCAAGAACACACCAAGCGGTTGGGAGACTTATTTGTGGAAAGGTGTGTTTTAGGAGGCAATGTCCTGAAGCTGTTATTTCCGATTTAGTTTTCCTGTAGTTGATAGGGTTATTCTAGGAGACTGGTAGTTTTTTTCTATGATATTACTTGAGTGATTTATGATATTTCCCATTTCATTTTGTTTAGGGTGAAACCTATACCTTCTCATTTAGCATATCGAGATTGCCATGGACAAACACTTGATTTCTTTCAAAATGCTTGTTAATTTAAAAGGAATAAAAGGCATAAAGAGAATCAAAGCTAACAGCATGGAAAGGTGATTACAAGTTTCATTCTGTAAGCGATTGTGCTTTTATATTATAGAGTGTATTTCTAGTAAAGATATTCTTCTTTCTTTTTGTGGATGCCAGTTTTCAAGGATGGTGGCAAGGAAAAAAAGAAAAAGGCCTCATCAGTCAAATGTTACTTTGTTTGCACTGAATCATTTGCAGAAATAGATAAAGACAGTTCATATCATTTGTTTAACAAATCTATCCATGAGGCACGGTGCCTGTTTATGCATGTACATACTGTTGCCAGTTTGAAGAAATACATAGCTCGGTGAGTTGGAACATCTGGATAGTTGGTCATCTATTTGAGCCATTTTGTTAATGAACTACTTGATGTCTAAGCCTATAGATTAGTAGTAATGTTTTGTAATGTAATTTTGAAGTTCATTGAAGTTGTGGGTTGTAATTTTGGAGTTCGTTGAATTTGCAGGTTTACATTGATTCTTTCAAAAACCATTCCCTTTGGAGATGATATCTCGGATGTAAATTTTAGCCGTGTTGAAGACATACCATGTTTGGTATGCACTAGTTTGATCTCATTAATTTGTTTATCCCATAGATTGTATTTCTTGTCAAGTGGGTCTAGTCCGAGTTGTTCTGGGATGGAGTGTTATCCTCCCCACCCAGGTTCTATTCCCTGATGTGACATGTTGAGCTCATAATGAGTATAACTATATTGTTGTAATGGCTTCGTACCCTTGTTGATGGGCCTTGTGCCCTATGAAATCTGGGTTTACCCTGGATAGCATCCTCGAAATGAGGGGAAGTGCTTGGGGGTTTGCCCCAGGAATATTAGCTGGAATATAAAATATTGTAGTTCTTTTTGCGGTTGGTTTGACGTAAACTTGCATTGGAAGCAATGCCTCTCTCTCTCTTTTCTTGTATGTTTCTTCTTATGATTGATCAAGACCATCAATATAAGTATTTTTTCCAATCTGACAGGACGAGAATAAAAGGGAGGTTTATGACTTGAATGGAGTGCGTTTGATACATACTGATGGCACTGGATTTATATCTGAAGATTTGGCTTCACAATGCCCAAAAAATGTATTTAAAGGCAAACATTTTACGAACCAGTTTTCAGAGGTACTTGTATTTCAAGTTATATTTCTAATTTGTGAATATTGCAAATTTTGTTGGAAATGTATAGTTTTGAATTGAAATAGTTTGAAAAAATTGAAGTGAACCTCTATTACATCATTAGCCTGGACATTTTTTTTTCAAATAATACTTCTTATATTATACAGAAAACATAAAGATACAAGAATCAACGAGGACAATACTTTATTTTAGTCAAGGCTACAATATGGCCAGAATAGCGAAGTAGGCGTTTTTTTTGCTTCTTTAATCAATGAAAGCCACTTAGATCTAGTTCGTGCAGATACCATATTAATTGCCATCTTTTGAAACGAATTAATGGAGCCTATCAGCCCACAGAAACATAATTGCATCGAATATTCCAAATTTGATACCATACGAAAGACAGATTCAGTGCCAGAGGGAACAATAACGACCGAGGACAAGCAATTTCCAATCCCTGAGCAACGCAGCATGCCAATGAATCGCTCCCATGATTGAAGAAAATATGTTGTGTATTGCTTCCAAGACTGTGCCTGACAAACTCTGCTCTGTTAGGTATATTCTATAATGGTCCTATTAATTACTTAGGGCGCTTTTATAGTGTGCTTTATATTGTGAAACAGTCATTTTTTCTCTACTTTCTATTCAAGAAGAAATGAAAACACAATCTGAAGGTGCCTCTGCGCAGCTGATTAGAAGAAATAAGATAGACTATAAGCCAAATCCTCACACAGAGATGCCTCCCAATACAACAAAGAAACTAATTTTTTGAAAACTGTTGAGCTGTACCTACTCAGCTATGAAAACTGCAAGATAAGAGAACTGTTTACAGAGATTAAAAAACCATAAAAAAGCTCAGGTATATTTGAAATTACCAGTTGGCCCTTTTCAAATTCATCAATATTCAGCAGACCGGGAGCCAGATGAAAAGCCTCCTTAGATAGAGGGTCCACATACTTATTTATTTCACGATAGACACGAGTGTAACTTACCATCCTTAATTTACCAGTGATTTGCCATAAGTGCATAGCCAACTGTCGAAGATAAATATTGTAGATCTGAGCCTCTCATTTCATCCATTGGATTGTCATCGAGTTTCGAAAAACTTGATTCCCCTTCTACATGCAAATTTTAATAGATGAAAAAGTGCTGGAAATTCGCCTAAATTATTGGTACCAACTCTCAAGCACGCTTTGTCAATAGCAAAGTCCTGATCAGAGAAATACTATGTTGCACTGGCCTTGGGGACTGGGCGACGCGGGAGACGCAGGGATGAGTTTCCGGGATGGCTAGAGCGCACCCCCACATTGAAATAAAAAGTAGAACTAATAAAATTCAAATTACAGAAGGAAATATAAAGTATTGTCCAATCATCATTGTCCATTGTCAAAACGAAATAGTAAAGAGTCAAGATACATGCCTAAGATCTAAAATTGAAAACTTTTAATAGTTCTAACTTCCAAGTTAACTATTAAACAGTAACTTAAAACTTGAAAGTGTAAACAGTAACAAAAATTTACAACATTGTATACATGAATGATGAATCATTTCGAAATATAAATAACAAATAAATTTATATCTGTAATTTGACATTTGTAAATACTAAGTTATATTTTTATAAAACTATAATAGCATGTGCTAAGATTTTTACACAAAAAAAAAATTAAATAAAATGTAAAATATCAAATATGAAATACCTCTGCTCTGCAGCGTGTTGTGGCTGAGAGGGGGCAAACTCATTGTGAGTGTGAGCTTGTGTTGAGCCATGAACTCAAACTTTGAGCATGTGCCAAGAGCCAGAGATTCGAGAGGGGGGCGCAAGTTGAGAGGGGTGCACATGGGATTGCAGGAAGGGGAGCCATAGATAGGAGAGTCATATATAGGGGAGTCGTGCACGGGACTATAGACGGGCATTGACCTAGCAAGTAGCGACGCACAAAGTGATGGGTAGAACCATAGAGCAGAGGGTTATGCATGTGCTAGAGTGTTGGAATGATGGGTAGACCATAAAGTTATGCAAGTGCAGTGAGTTGGAGTGTAGGTTAGGAACATAAGATAGAGTAGAGAGAATGGGAGGGGGTTGCGGGTTAGAGGAATAGGGGGAGGTTTAGCTTAGGTTTTTAATTAAAAATTTGAATTTTTGGTTTTTTTAAATTTTAATTGTGTAAGTTGAGGGACGTCCAGGAGTCCCCAATTGGTCAAGGGACATTCTTGAGAAGTCCCCAATTTTGACGGGTACGTTTAGGTCGACGGCTCATAAGTCCCAAAGTTCCCAATAGAGTCCCCGATGAATTGGGGACGTTTTCGAGGAGTTCCAAAGTCCCTGGAACGCGGAAACGCAGGAAACGTCGAAAATTTTGGGAGGGACGGGTTTTTGTGCAACTTAGGAGAAATCTAACATCAACTCAATATCACTTATGTTCTCACCCCTCATGGACACCCCATAAAAAATGCAGCAAACCATATCTTTGTTAACTTCCAAATTCCACACCGATCAGCCCAACTTTATACCATAATAATGCAAGAGAGCCAAAGCTTGTGATGACACCTTGAATAGGGGATGATGCTTCTCTTCAAACAACAGAGTGTTCCAGGATAACTAAGTCCCCTAGTTTACAAGGAAAGAGAGAATGAGAAAGTCTTTGAGTTCTCTTCGAATTAAGTAACACTGAAGAGTAAAAAAACTCAACCAGAGTTTTTCCATTCCACAATTATTGCTGCTGTAAATGACTCTTGGTCTCTTCCCATACCTGGCGGAAATATGGGAAATGAAGAAATAAGTGGTCATTTGTTTCCTCATTGGCATGACATAAGATGCATATGCACAGCCCTTGCTTTTGCTTTTGTAACCGATCTCGAGTTAAGACCCTCTAATTTAGCATTAATCATAAAAACAAAGTGCTCTTGGGAGCAGCGGTCACTTTCACAGTTTCCATATCTATTTCCACCACTAGGGTGGCTGCCAAGTCACCTGCTTAGAGAATGCTAAACATTTGACCTTAGTTTTGTATTGTCCCCCCACCTTATTGAGAACCCAAATTCGCACATCTGCTTCGTCCCGAATACTAATGTGTGCCTTCTAAAGTTCCATCACATATCTGTCCCAGCTCCTTGCCCAATCGCCTTCCAATCCCAGATCTGGGGGCTAGAGCCAAACTTGACACCACAAGTCCAAGAGCAAAGGATTGATAAATTTATTTAAGGTACACATGCCCATTCTTGAAAAAGATTAATCAAATCAACAGGGAGAAAAATGGCATCACCACAGCCCATAACTGCATCAACTCCATTCTAACCATTGATTTAGAGCCCACCTTCTAAGCCAAATACGTCCCCACAGCCGGAAAGGCTAATCTCAACGCCTTCCAATGGTTCGACCGATTAAGTGTCCACTTATTCTATCTCCTAATCTAGTGGCTAATACTATTTAGAGGTGTATACCTAGCACACAAGATCCGTTTCTACAGACTCTTCGATGAGAAAAAGTTCCACAAAGATCTAGTAGCAAGAAAGATTTTTTAATCCCCACTCCCCATAGTTTTTTGAGCCTGCACAAACCTTCCAATTATCTAAATGGGACTCTTGGTATTAGTTACCTACCAAGTCATGCTTAGTTGGTTTTCAAGTGAGCCGAGAAAGTAGAACAAGTATACTTGTTCATTCTTCAGAGTTCAGAAATTTGTTGGGCTTTTTTTGGGCTTTTTTTTTATAATTTTCTTGTACCACAACATACCCCCTTGGGGGAATTGTAATAAATGTGCTAACATGGAGAAGTATGTAAAAGACTTGGTCTCCTAGACTCAGACATCAAACCAACTAGGCTAGAGTGTGTTCTCTGCCGAATGCACACCAACAACAAAAATCTAATGAAAGTAGTCTCCTCACTTGAGAAAGTGGGAGAGGTGTGGCCTTGGGGGAAAGCACAGAACTAGGTACTGTCACCCAATCCTAGCTCCTCCGTTTAGGCTAACTCCTAACGAAGCCAAGGGGGGTAGTCTCTACAAAGATTTTTTCTAAGGCTCAACGTTTTTAGATGTTTTTTATGGTTGCGGATGCAGATGGATGTTGTTTAGGAGTTTGTTTGGATTGGATCACAAATTATAATAATGAGATAACACAAGACAAAGAGCAATCCACGTTGCTATGACAAGATTCAAGATAAACAATATTATGAAGACTTATAAAAAGGCATCCACAGATAACTGATTACTTAAGCAAGATTCCAAATGGACAAATGGTCCAGATAATATGAATATATGAAAGCAAAATAGACCTGTGCCAATATGGAGTCAAAATATAGTGCTTGGGATGCTGATACGTCTCAAGTGTTTGCTCGTGAAAGTGTTGTGCAAATTTATCTTGGTTGATTGAAGATTTTAATGATCTTGTTTATTATGGCTAAGAACACAAGGTATCAATCGGAAAATATACCTTCAATGGCTCCCCTCAATGACATGTCGAATCGTCCAGTATTCTAGGCTAGGTGTCCAAAGAACTTAACCATCCTGTTAGAACTCTGAGACAATGGATTGCTTCGACGTCACTAGCAAGAATTTGCCCACTACCTCAGTATTTATCGACAACACCGGTTCGTTGGTTATGGGGGTGAAAGTTTTACTTATGGTTGTCACTGGTAAGATTAATCAATTTCCAATCACTGTTCTGAGTACGAATCCAACTTTTTAAGGTCGGCAGAGCATACTAAGTGATGGAAAGCAACAAAGTAAATTTTATGGGGAATGTGTGTTGGAAATATTTTATTAATGAGCACAAATAAAACTCTTCGACAGAGAGCGCTCTTGACTTCGTCTTATGACAAAGTTCAAGAGACTTACTGTTATCCCTAAAGTTGAACCTAGACTACGGGGGTTCAAGCTGAAGGAAATCTTTTTATAAAATAGAAATCAATAAATTCAAAATGAAAATCAAGCTGGTATGAAATCAAAGCTGTTGGTAGAATCACACAATTATCAATGAACTAAGCTGGTATGACATAAGAACTTATAAGAAAACCAAACAATTATCGATGAAATAGGCTGGTATGTTAATCAGAGCTATAAGAGAATCAAATAGGAACTGTATAACATAAAATTAAACACAAAGTCCAATATCTAGGTAACTATGATCATAAAGTCATGAAGTGAAACTGCCTCTGTTTTCTGAAAGTACAAGGATAATTGTATTTCAAAATAAGAATAACTGCAATGGAATTCAATGGACCATATGCATAATAAATTACCAGAAAAACAATTCATAAGACACATAGGCAAATCATAATCATGCTCATTCAAGATAGAACCTGTTACTGAAGCTGTAGAGTATTTATGTTATACAGACAGTGATCAAAACTGGGCTTTCATAACTCCAAAATTGCCAACCCCCTCCTTGCTTCCTTATGAGAGGAAGAGCCCCCTGTCTCATCTAGAGACTCTCCTTAAATACTAAATATCTGTTTGTTTAAGCTAACTATAAGATCCTATTTCTGAGTATCAAGCCCTTTCAAAAATAGAAAGGCTAATCCCTTTTAAACAGCTTTTTAATACAAGTGTAAACTAAAAGAGACATCTGTCAACAAACAGAATTGCTTTCACAATCAAACTATAACTCTAAAAACTTAAATGGAGCCTCTAAAATGGAGCCACGAACTCTGATTGGAAACCCATATAGATGAATAAAACCAGCAGCATCTGTGACATAAATGATGTCTCATTCAAAGTCAACGCAATTTCAGCTGTTTGTCTTGAAGAGAACTCAGTGTACGCTGACCCTTTCGACTGGCCAGTTGCAGCATCAGTTAAAATGATAACTTTAAGCACTTCTCCACAGCGACTGAAATACTTGGTTATTGTCTCTTTTGTTGCTGCAAAGTGAACATTAGAAACAAAAATTGTGCTTGAATCTGTATCCTCAGGTCGGACTGAAGAGTTAACACCTGATATATCATTTGGATTGGTCTCAGGGGCAATCTGACCACTTCCAGCCTGAAGCCACATGTCAGAGTTCTCAGGCAAAGTGCCATCAATATCCATTTCATTGTGATCAGACAAGATCTTTGTATCTGTATTAGAGGTTCTTGTTTCCTTGTCAACTGTATCCATGTATTGACAGCTGTATGGACTTGTTCTGATTTTATAAGAACTTCCAACTAAATTTAAAGGGAAAAATAGATAAAACTGAAGCCATTACTCGAGGGTTGGACGAGCTGGTCCAACACCATAGCTACCACCTCCACGACCAAACCTTGGTCTTCCACCCGAGCCTCTAAATGAAGGTTGAAATTCTGCAGGTACCCCAGCCTTGTCACCAAATTCTCCAGGTGCTCCTCTCGTGACATCTTCCAAAGATATGAGTTCCCTAATATCAATAGCTAATAAATACTTAAAATTCTCTGCAGCCTGATCAAGGTTCACAATATGTACAGAACGACCAATACTCCCTGAACTACAATGGCGTTTACTGCAGACTAAACCTGCTCAAATCACCCTACACAATGACCCTCTTAACCACTGGTTGCAATTTTTAAATCTGGAACATTGCTAGTGCCTCTGATTCTCTATCACACTTCATAAGACTATAGCTCTTCTGGGCATAACTTAAGTTGCAGCACTGAGGGCACGTTCAATCTAATACCCTAGAAGAGTGCCTAACAGCTGTGAGAAGTAAACTCGTTTTTACAAGGAAACTGCTGGGAATCAATGGGCTTGGGCCCAAGTGAACTCTGACCCTGCAATCCTGAATGTCCAATTACAGTGGTCTCATTCATGAATGAAGTGAACTCATTTTTGTGCACATTCTCAGAGACAAGCACAGGCTGTGGACTATGCTCTGCACTTTTTAAACCTTCCATAGAATTTTCCTCATTCAGGAATGAAGTGAACTCATTTTTGTAGTGCACTTTCTCAACGTTGAGAACATGTTGTCGACCATGCTCCACGCTTTTGAATCCTTCCATACCATTTTTCTGGTTTTTGATGCTTTTGATGGCAGCAATTAGCAACCTGTCTCCAGCAATCTTTCTCACCATCTTTATAAGGACTTCTCGAGATATTCTCCTATTCTTGAATCAGAATAGTGATGCTCAAGTGAATCGATACTTGATTTAGACAGGTGCTTTCCAATGACAGAAAATAACATAGAAAAAGGCCTCCAAGCAGAAGTTGGCATCTTTACAGGCAATTCCACATGCCCCCGAATCTCTTTTTTGTCTTCCTTTACCAAGACTGGATAAGACTGCTGGTGCCTTGCCATCTCTTGCTGCCAAGGACCATCCAGCATTGAATGTTTTGCAGTTCCCAAAATACTATCTGTACAATGATCTGCTTTTGATCCAACACGATCTTGTTCTTTGGGTAGAGACTTTAAAGCTCACGACGTACTCTGGATGAATATGAGTATTCATATGTGTACTCCAAATAATAGAATGTTTTGGATTTGTTATATCATCTACACCGCTGTCATAATGTTCACTCAATTAGTTTGTCCCCTAACACACCAGATCCAAGAGTGTCAGAACTATTAGAAAAAAGGACAGATTGTGAATCACACACACTCATTCCATAATCTGCATACGTTTCTGAATTAGAGGCTCTCCATAAAAGAGGAGCAGGTCCTTTCTCTCTTTGTGACGATTCCGTGTATCCACCACGGTGTGCTGCCAGAAGCTGAAATTTTGCCGGAAAAGACGCGAGGCTAATTACTAAAAGAAAAGAGTCTCTTTTCTAATCATCCAGCATGTATTCAGTCAAGCCCTTTAAGTGATGGGGAGAGCATACTTCGGGAGAGCAAAACCGGGTTCGTTACTCAATTTGCAAGAAAATGAAATGTGAAATTAATTACTTCACTATGAATCTATTTTCCCTTTTGATATTTCGAGAAAGTGTAGTGTGTTAGTATTCCTTTACTTTGCAAAAGAAAAATATTGTACTTGAAAATAAATCTACTTAAAAGAAAAGTATACTGCCTGCAAGAGCATATGAATTAGTTCCTACGTCCCGAGTGAGTTTGTGGGCTGCCGTTGAAACAGAACCAACAAATGGTTAATTTTAACCTAATTAGATTGATTATAGTGAAGGAAAATAAAGAAGAAAGTTAGAGGCAATCACGACATGAAAGTGACATGGACACAAATCCCCCTAGGGGGGATGGGGTGTGGGCGCTTGGCAACTGCCTTGTCTCTCTTTATTTATCGCTTTTTTAATTTTGCAATGATTTTAGAAAATGCTTGTGAGCGTTTGTAGAATAGGATCACTAATCTTATAAGTTTTTGAATGAGAAAGTGATATAGAATGAAGAATAGAGATTTGGGGTCTTTTTGGATGAGTTAAAACTTCAAATTTTCACCTGTATCTCTTTCTACCTGTTCAACAAATGTCAAAAACCAGCAAACAAAGTGAACTACAAATTGCTCAAAAAGCACTTTAAAAGTATCTTTGAGTTGGTTAGTAAATACTGAAAAAATTACACTAAGTTAAGCTAATTAAAAGGAACAAAAATAACCAAGAAAAGGAAACATTCCTTGGTATCTTAGCTTGCTCTTTTTGGGGCAGCCAATGATGAGCACTAAAATGCTAGTTATGATCTTTTAAATGCTTAAAAAAGGCTTCTTTAAAAAAGCGTAGAGATCTATCTTGAAATAACTTGCAAAAGGAAATATTTCTTGAAGTTAGATCTAGTTAAAAATGATTTGTGTTGACACTGAGAGGGGGGGGTGAATCAGTGTAAAGCAATTTTTACAACTTTTCTTGACCTGTCACACTTAACTACTAATTCATCATTTCATTATTCTACCAATTTCATAAACTTCATCATTCACATATCAAAGCATTTAACTCATCAAGAACCATAACACAGAAGAACAGAACACCATATAAATTTGTAATCTTTTTATATTAATTTTGGTCCGGCTACAACCGTTAGGCAAATTCAGCACCTACTGATATGAAGAACACCTACTCTGCATCCAGGACCCTGCCTGGTTTTCTTAGACCCTGCTAAGAAGGGTTTGAGGTATCCTAACCTCAAAAGCAAGATAAGCTTGCTTTTACATTAAGGCTTACTGTCACATCAACTCATCAATCTGCGTTCTACTGTCAATGTTGCTCATCATCACTACTGCTGACCATCTACTGCTGCAAATTATCCTCTGACAGAACTTCTTCTGCTGGTTAACTCAGCTCATACTGCTCATCATAAATGTTGCTCATAGTCAAGTCATCATACAACTCCTATCGCTGATCATCTGCTCATCATTCAACACTGCTGCAACACCCTTCTCACTGCTGCTCATTACCACTGCTTATCTCTGCTCATTAGTTATATCAAGAATCCAGCTGGTCACTGTCAAGTCATCATCCAACTGCTATAAGGATCTGCTCTTGTGCTTTATCTTTCTTTACTGCTGCTTATAGTCAAATTCAACCTTGACCTTGACTGGTTATTATCTCAGAGATCACATCAATTCAGACTGTGTTTTACTAGCAGGTTGTGTACTTGGTCTCAGGAGCTTGGAGGAACCCTACTTCATGGTGTCTGCAACCCTTTATAAAGGTTGTCATTCATCGACATTCAAGACTGTGTGTCATACTTCTTCAAAGCACCGTCAAAAACACTGTCAAACATCAAAGCATCTGAACTGTTCATCCTTCATTAGCAGCTTTGACTGTGTGTATGCTTCGAAAGAACTCAATCATAAGTCCAAACTTGGACAGTGTATTCCCGCAGACTTGATCTCCATCTAAGCAGACAAACTCTACTCACCACACCTCTTTCCTTGCATCCAAACATCAAAACATATGTCAAACTGGAACTGTGTATAAGGACTGAGTATGTGCTTCTAAAGATCAGATTGTGTATAGTCTTCAAACAACAAAACTTCAGGACTGTTCATCACTTCAAGAGCTTGGGCTTTCTGTTTGTATTGAAGCTTAAAAAAGGTTTTCTTCTTTGCCTTTGCACTGCTTCAATTGGACTAAAGACTGTCAAGTCAGCCTTATCCTTCTGTCTATAAACATGTCTTCAATCTTGTCCTTGTCAAACTGCTCATCTCTGTCATAACCAAGTTATCAACACCTCTTTAACTTGTCATTGCCTTGTAACTCTGAAATTGTTCTAGATCACCAATCTACTATCTCTGTCAGTATGATTTCAGACCTCTGTCAATATATTTTTCAGACCTCTATCAATATACATTTCAGACCTCTGTCAGTAAACTTCTCAGACCTCTGTGGATTAGGGCAAGTTCTTTGCAGCCCTTTCTTGACCCACAATGACTATGCAATATTCAAAATAACAGTATATTTATTATGAATAAAAACATAGTTAGTTCTCCACACAATCTTCTTCAGAAAACAAGATGCAAAATGACATAAACCCAAACCTGGAAGATACATATAAGTAAGGCAGCCTGTGTATGCCCAAGAAAGAGTTGAGGCTTTATTGTCATCGACATTAGATCATCAACCATGCACTAAAAACTCAGACTGAGATTTACCTCAGCTGCTCTGTGAGATAATTTGGGTCTGTGACTCTGCTCCTCTTACTCAGCTGTCTGCATCCAGGATTATCAAACTACTGCTCATCTTTAACACTTGCACATCATCATTGTACATGCCTGCATCTACTGAATATGTCACTGTATATACTTCTATTACTGTTCATGCACATGTATCACATGCATCTATCATTGTCCATGCATGCTTCATCTATCACTGTTCACATGCCTCTATCACTGTTCAAAATCATATACTGCTACATACATCACTGTAGAATTACATAACTGTACATAGACATAAGCTATTGTACATAACTGTCATCACTTGTTGTTACATCTGAACAACATACATCATCTTGTCATTCTGTCATTATTGCTGTTGAACATGTCTCTACAAATTACTGTACTTTACATACCTTATTGAGCTCGGGTCTGTTGTTGTCAGTAGTCATCAAAATTTGGGACTGATCAACAATGGTGTCCTTCAAAAACTCAGACTGTGTTACTTCTCTAGCTTGGATCTGCAATTTGTGACAGCTGCTAATGTATGCAGCATGTGAAAAAGAACTCCAATTGCTTGTTCTCTGTTGCTGCTGTGTGTTCTTCTTTTACCCACGAGTTTTCTCAATCAAGCGAAAATAAAATTAGAGATACTTCTTGCCACTCAAAACCCTAGTCACTTCATCTTCTTGTCTGCAGCTGCCTCAGTGGAGTATGTACCTTAGTCAATGATAAGAATTCGGACTGTGTTATGCTGCCCCACTGCTCCCGAGATTTCCTTCAAGCTACTACAGAAAAACACACAAAAAAAACAATCTCGATTGCTGCCATGAAATTTCCACAGTTCGCTGCCCATCTTCTGCTATAACCCTCGGCATTGAGCCTCAGTAAAAATTCAGAGCTATTTCCCCGAAATTTCCATTGCCAAAAGAAGACTTGCGTGGGGGTATTTATACTAATTTTTACCTCATTTTCATGAATTTTTTTTTTGAGGCCGACTTAAAAAAAATGTAGTGGAGCCGACTTGAGATATAAAAAATATTTTATTACTAGTTCTGAGCCGACTTCTAAAGTTTATATTGGGCTGACATATATTACTAGTTCTGAGCCGACTTCTAAAGTTTATATTGGGTCGACATAAAAATATTATTTGAATTTTCTTGAAATACAAGATACTTGAAAAAAAAAAGGGTTCCCATTTTATGTATATCCATGACCATTATGATTTTCAAACCACCCAATGTCTGCAAGGTATGTCCACACGCTCCATAAGAAGGATCATACATCATCATCAACTACCTCAAGTGCTTATGTCAACTTTCCATTAAGCCACTAGGGCTTCCATACACATGTCATGTGCAAGAGCATCATCTAGGGTTATCAACCTCAAGTGCTTGAAGGATATCATGCTACATCATACAAATGACCCTCATTGCCTTCACCATTTCTTCAAGGTTCCAGGGGCATCTTCATCAAGCAGGAGGCATCATGGGCTTCTCAACATCTACCAGGGCTTCAAGACCATCTCTAGGGTCTTCTGCATCATTAGCTGGGTCTTCAACATCTTCAGCAAAATGGTGACATCAATGACATCAAGACCATGTTGGCATCAATGACAATTTCATCAACAATTTGAATTTTTTAAACAACTTTAGATCTATGCATATAATTCTTATATGTGAGATCTTAAAATGATTTGAGCTTATTAACCAATAGATCTAAAACATAAGAAACAAGTAACTAGAGAAATAAGTGATTTAAATGGAGAAAAATAAGAGGTGGCTTGGTGCCCGAATGATCACCTGTGGAGCTTTTCTGGTGAAATGTCAGGGGACTATGCCTTGAAAAATGTTGGAGAAAATGAAGAAGCAAACTAGGTCAATACTTTCTCCAAGCTAGGAGACTTGCAACTAATCAGAGACTGACAAATGTATTTGTGAGATTTGTTAATATATATATGGAGAGACTAAAACAACATGCCAAATAAACTTATTAAACATGTAAGATCTATATCTCTAAACATACATATATGAAAATGATTAGCTAGTAAACGTACTAACTAAACTATTTTCCTACAAACTGATAGCAATCCTCCCAAGGCCAAACTCACAATAGCATAAGAATCAAGACTATGAAAAAACAAGTTATCTCAATGAAACATGGCAATGCTCTTCCACACCATAAAACAATGACACCATCTAGCCTCCAAAGCTTTTATTTTATTGCAAGCAAAACAAAAATAATAGAGCAATTACAACAAGCAAGCCTTTCTCTATCCAACTCGAACTAGCTTGAAAGAGAGCAAGAACATTGCTTTTATAGCTAGAAATTACCAAGGGGGCACATTCCTCATCTGAGTAGACTGAGCGTCTTGAGAAAATGATGGGATTGTGTTCCTTAATTGAGCTCCAAAGGATGGTGCCATCTCGCAAGAGATACGCCCATCCTTCTTGGGATTATCATACCACCAATGAGAGGATGCCAAACAAGAGGGTGCACCCTCCTTTAGAGAGATTTGTCCTTCTCTAATTGAAGTGATGCGCCACATCTTCTAGGTTATCTCAACCACAAAATCAATAGCTAGGATAACTTGCCCTCCATCGAAGATGAAGTCGACACCTTTTGTAATGTCCTCTTCCAACAAAACCACCCTGAGAACACCTGTTAACCTATCTTATTCCCATAGGTTCGAGCGAGTCTTAAAGAAAAGGGAATAACTGAGGATTGATTGCACTAGGAGCAGAAAGGTACATCAATTCAGTATTATTAAGTCATCAGTATAGTAAGAAGGCCATCAGAGTTCATATCCTAAAGCATGCAGAGCATGCAGGCCTTATTTCTTCAGTGTTAAAGTCAACATCAAATTAGAATTGCATGCGTGCAAAAGTGAAGCATAAACCCTAAAAGTGACATGCAAACCCTAAAAGCACATGATGATCTATTTAAGAAGGGTTATTGGACTAAAGGAGTTAGCTATTATTATTGTTGATTGATTTGGAGCTTTTGAGCAGCAACACAGCGTGCAACCGCGGTAGTTGGGGTTGAAGACGGTGTCTTCAGCTAACGATGGTTCGACAGTGAAATATCTGCCCTAGTATCTTTTAGGATAGACCATCCAGGTTTATCAATGACAATCATCGTATACATCAGTATCCAGGGATCCAACACACTTAGAAGGATTATTTGCGGGTCCACGTTTTGCAACTGGAAATAGCTGGGAAACACTTAGAAGGATTCCCTGGGACCATAAAACCTAGTCTTTTCTCCGCATGTTAGCTTCCTCTTTCTCGACATGCTTATTCCATGGCATAAGTGACTATCAGTCATCAGTTTGCTCACCGGGAGCAATTATCAGAGAGGTTGGGGGTGTGAGCAGCAGAACAACAAACCAATTCGATAGGTCACTTAGAGGCAGCCAAACCTTTGCATGTGACAGTCCATATCTCCGACAACAGAAGACCGACAAGTCCACAAAGTTTCAACAGCATCTGACCATTCCTCCCCCAAAAACGTCACCTTCAGTCTGAGGAGGGCACATGTGTGAAGCTGGGCATCAATTGGAGGAAGGTAGCACCATTACTTCACCTATTCGACACTTTATGCATGCAGCCTGTCTCAAGAGTATTATCAGTCGAGTTATCAGTGGTAAGTGTTAAATTCCTTTCTGCAAACCGTAGCCCTAATTCTGCGATATTTTAGGGTATTTTTGCATGGCAAGTTTGCATGCACAGTTATTCCGTATTTTTGCACAAGAATGGGTGTATGAGTTAGCATTATACACAATATCAGTAGAATATCAGTATTTGGGATATTACAGGGAGACATGTCTAGGAAAAACTCCCACTGATTTAGGAATTTGATTTTTTGGATATTTTCCAAAATTTTGACTCTTTTTTGCCTTTTTCGAGAGAAATATTATTTAAGTGATAAATAATCACTCAAATACTTTGGAAAGTGGGTTCAGGGGTAAAGTGGGTGCTCTGAGTTAGAAAACGAGCACCCCTATTGCGAAATCCCCTTCCTAATCACACTTTTATTGCATTTTTTTAATTAAACTATAAAAAAATTAACCTATTTTATAGGAAATTTTTGTATTTGAGAAAATTAAAAAAAACCTTTGGGGGAGCTAGTACATGTTCATCTTAGTCGTTTTACAGGAATTTTTTTATTTAAGAAAATTAAAAAAAACCTTTGGGGGACCTAGTACATGTTCAGATGAGTCAATAATAATGCCTAACATGGTAATATACATTGACACTTAGACTTTAATAACCTCTTAAGGCCTAACTACCAAGACCACCACCCCAATACTGGAGGTTGGGTGAAAAACTCGGAAATTATAAGTCGTTTGTTCAACAACCTATAATTAACAAGGAAAAAACAATCTGGCCTAGTTGGATTGATGTCCAAGTCTTTGGAAAGCCATGTCTGTTACATTATTTCATTAGGCTACGACATTTTTTACAACTTCCCCAAGGGGTATGAACATGTAAAAAATAAAAAAGAGGGCCAGAATTGGCCTGAAGGACTTTTGAAATTCTGAATGTGAACAAGTATACTTGTTCAATATTTGCTGGCTCACTTGAAATCCAACTAAGTACAGCCTAGTAGGCAATACCTTCCACAATCTACTTACACTACTACAATATGGGTCTAAAATGTTCCAACTTCGTATAACCATCATGCCCTGTGGAGTATTTTATTGATGCACATTAGGTATTTGTAGCGTGATTAAATAATAAAAACTGTTATTTTGTCTTGCATCATGTTTGCATCATTATTGCATTGTTCCTACATTTCTATAATCGATGATGCGCCAAGTGTGTTGTGTTCGCATTTTGTTCCGTGAAATTATCATTTCATTCATCATGATATCATATCGATTAAAAAACTGTGCTATGAAATTGTTGTGTACAATGAAGTTCTCTATTTTGATAATATTTTTCAAAATTTGACCTGCAATGAGTATCTAATGCTTGTTTGAATGTCTGTGCAGGCCTGCCCTTTGCTGATTCAATGTCGGCTTTTCTATAATGGCTTTGCAGTCAAAGGAACCTTTCTTGTTAACAGAACAGTGAGTGTACTTTATGCAATAGTCTTTGTCAGCTGTATAGAGACATTGTTTTATCTTTTCAGTGAAGAAATTGTGGCATTTTATCTCTTTCAGTAGAGAATTTGTTTGTTTAATGCATTTTTTTTTAATGATTAAGTTGAGCTTACACTTTGTCTGAAACCAAACATTTCTTTGGAATGAATATGTGCACAAGTAAATGTCCCATTGAAGAAGATTGCATATAACGGAAGCTATTAGTCAAATCTGATTCAAATCATTCTTTCATCTGGAAGTGACTATGTAGTATTGAGCAACTTTTGTTATTGTGTATTAGTCACTATTCACTATTCCAATCTTCACTTGTCCTCATTTTTTTACTTTTTAAAAGTAAGGTTCCTGATATTGGTGCTTAAATAATTTACTTGTTGCTATCTTGACATTGGCATTGTTTCTTGCTTAAATGATTTTCCTTCGCCATATTCTTGCGACATGAAAGGCATATCACAACATCTCAATGTTTTTATCGAATTGTTGTGGTTGCTATTGCTACTGCATTGTAAAAGTTGCATGTATTTAGCCGAGGTTAGGGAGCGCATGCTGGGACTGGTGCAAGTTTATCATTTGTGGCAGTTGGGTTAACTGGGTGAGGGTGCATGGCATTAATTCTACCAAAGAAACAAATAAAAATAGAATCTTAATAAAGAAACTAGAAGGAAAAAGGTTGGGAAATTCACACACTAGGTGAGATGAATAGTAACAATATATAAGGACCTAGCCCCTGTTGCCAGGTATTCTTCCATTCAGACCATTATCTCACTAGCAGCTGAGATGGGTTGGTGAGTCCATTAGATGGACGTCATGTTGATGAAATTGTCATTGATGCCAACATAGACATGCAGAGGCCCCATATGTTGTCATTGATGCCACCAAGTCCCACCTGTAGTTCCTTGGATCCCTTACCGAGTGGGTTTGTGCCTTGAAGCACCTTGTACCCAGTTGACAAGGTCCTTGTACCATGTTATCCACTAATTTTGCACTTAGTTGGATTAGCCGAGGAGCCGCCATTTTACAAACATGATAAATGTTTGTTTCCAGTGTATCAGATGATCCGCCTTTGTGCCTAGCCAATTTTGGCTAGTCAGTTTTTGTTTTGAATAATTATGACCATGGCCCCGCGGGGTTTGTAATAAAATGTGCTAGTAGGGTGTTTTTGAGTGGTTCGGTCTCCTAAGACGTAGAATTTCAACTAAGGTATTCCAGAGAGTTTTTTGCCCTTGACAATTATGCTTTGCCTATAGCTGAGTATAATTGACGAGATTTTCTCCCTCGTCCTCCAAAGCTGGAATGCCTGATTTTGAATTCTGGGCCTTTGGGGGTTATTAGCAATGTTGAAAAAGTCGGCCTCGGCAAAAAGTCGGCGACGGTCTTGATTACAACTTCTCGGCAACATCGGCGAAAAAATCGGGAAAAATAGGCAAAAGTCGGCAAACATTAAAAAATAGAAAATACATGCATTCTTTTTAGAATTTTAAACATACAAAGCAATAATAACATCAGAAAAACATATTGGAACATAAATATGAAGAAAGCACTGATATATATCATCATCATGTAGTCATGCCAAATATAAAACGATACATCAAAGTTGATACTGAAAGTCTGAAACATCATAGTTGTCCAATCAAGGATTTATAAGTGTATAAAGTTTAAACAATACAAAATGACATCACATATATAAATGTATCCGAGGAAAACTAGCATCTAGCTATCTAATATCAATGCCCTCTTCTTCTTTTACGGGAAAATATCATGGGTCTTTTGTCAGGCTTGCCCCTAGCACTAGAAGTAGCAGTAGAAGGCCCTGGGCTTGCATCTAATACTCGACGCTGAGTGATGGATGGAGGACTAGATATATCAAGCGGTGCAGAAGGTGGTGGCGATGCTTGCACATCACCCTCCATGGTGCCTCCAACCACCACCTCCACCTCCTCCTCCTCCTCCTCCTCCACTTGCCCATCCTCTAGCCATGCAGGTGCTTCCTCCATGATAGGAGTCTCAATCTCCACCCTCCACTTCGAGAATATATCAATATTGTCCAAGGAGATGGCATTTGCATCTGGTTCTTTCTGTATCTGTGCCATCCACAAGCGGAGGTTGTAATGAACATACACCAAGTCATTAAGACGTGTGAACTCCAACTTGTAAGAGGGTAGTAAACAAATTTTAGAGTCTAGAGGATCGTAGATTCATAAATTGCATTAAACATTTAAATGCAATTGCTTTGCTCAAATTCTAAGTTCTAAGTTTCTAGCCTTCTCTGTGTCCTTGCATGTATTTTTTCAAATACACTCCAATTCCGCTCACATCCCGAAGCTGTACAGGTTTGGCTAAGAATTCTGATGGCAAATTTCCGTAAATTCGGTGTCCTCACACCATAGGTTTGCCACCAAGTGGCTACATGTCACCAAACAAGAAATAAATATAAATAAATCATAATTCATCTTTCAAATAAAGGTGAAAACTTAAAACGGTCTAATAAGTTAATAATATACCTAGCATGAATTCGGTCCTGTCACGAATAGCATCAGCAAAGCCAAATACTCCAGTACCATCCCGATACACCTCTATCTTGCGATTGACTGCATTGCGAGTGTCATAATCAGGTATCATCCTTTGAATACAAGTGAGAAGCCCCTCCAAAACCTCACCATCAAAATCAAAATTGGATTTGTAGGCAAACGCGGGGTTCAGGAAGAGTCCTGCTGCATGAATGGGTCTATGAAGCATCCCAGTCCATCGAGTATCAATCAACTCCCATAACAACATGTGCCTGTGATGCCCTGGGGTACCCTTTCCCACATAGAAATTCCGAATGGTCTCTTTGGTCCTATCCATGGCCTCATATAAATAGCCCATTGCGGGCTTATCACCATCAACAAGTCGCAGAACTCTCACTAAAGGTTCACTAACCGAGCACACTTCATCCATTCCTTCCTAGAAGGCATCAGTGTACACTAGCTTGGCAATGGTTTTCTCGTCCTCTCTCCTGCTGTAAGCACAATCACGCCACTCATCACAAAGAAACATTTGCTTCAACTCAAACTAACATTGAAGCAAAGACTGAAGAGTAATAAATGTGGTGGCAAAACGCGTGATTGCAGGACGATTCAACTCCCATTTTTTAGTGTGCCTCCTCATGAGACTAAGAACAAAACCATGGTTGTAAATGAACTTAGGGATGGCCCTAGCTTGATCAATTACCACCTTGATAAAGGGAATTTTCCCCATATCCTTCAACATCAAATAAATGCAATGAGCAGCGCATGGATTCCAAAACAAAGAGGGATACCTATCCATAAGCATCCTGCCAGCAGCCACATAATTAGCTGCATTATCTGAAATAACTTGCACAACATTGTGCCCCCCAATATCCTGGATGAACCCATCCATCAACTCGCATAAAAGTGCCGCATCTTTTACATGTGCCGATGCATCAACTGATTTTACAAACATGGTACCTCTAGGACAATGTACCAAGAAGTTGATAAGGCTTCTACCCTTACTGTCTGTCCACCCATTTGACATGACTATGCATCCAGTGCTCTCCCATGACTGCCTGAACTCTGCCAACCTAGCACCGATGTCCATCTTTTCTGCTTCAAGGATTGGGCCTCGCAACTCCTCAAAGGTGGCACTTTTATAACCTGGGCCAACTACTGCAATGGCATCACACATCAACTGCCAAAATGGATTGTTTTTAACAATGCTCAGAGGTATGTGACTCCAATAAAGACAGCTTCCCATTACCCTGTCTGCTTCTACCTTTTCCGATTTCTTTATAATTGACTTGATAGAAGGTTGTGAGCTTGGTCCAACATAATGGGATGTGTTGCCCACCTATTTCGACTAGGTGGCAACTCCATGTACATGAAGATGTACATAGTTGTACAAATGGTACCTTGGAAAATCTGAGGATTTTTTGTTCGCTTCTGCAGGGCAATTGCCCCTTTGTAAAACGAAATGCATGCTCCCCTGCGTGGGAAAATTAATGTAATTATATGTGCTAGTATGGGTCATATGATATGGATGTCACACCATGGAACTGGTTGTTAGGGAAGTCCCCTC
>LPNX010406865.1:137157-154978 GCA_001517045.1 Pseudotsuga menziesii
ACAGTAATCTTTCTTCGGTTTGAGAAGAACTAGATCGGGGTAGTCACACCACCGGTTCCAGAACATAATCAAAGAAGAACAACTCTAATAAAACTTACTAAAATTTACCAAGAGACACTGCAAAACGTCCTACCAACATTTGTCTTCTGTTTATTTTTGCCTTGCTGTTCAAGGTTTCACTACAACACAATACTACAAGCACTTTCAAGTTCATTTTACTGCAAGCACTCCAACACTTTACTTTCAGCTTCATTTACTTCCAGCTTTGCAAATTGTTCATGTGGTGAATGCTTGACTGCTTAAAGTATTTCTAGTTTCCTTTAATTTATTGCTGGCTTAATAATCTGTACTTAAAGCATTTTTCTGCTATATTGTAAATCTTGTTCATTGTCTACATTGGTGAATCATCTGTATATTGCTTAATACTTGATTCCTTATTGTTCATAATTGTATTATTCATTTATCTCATTGTTAGATAATTTAATCTGTAGATAATCATTCTTATTCTTTTAAGTTTGTAACTTGTAAATATTTTGACTCCATTATCTAGGCACTGGTCTTGTTTCATATAAGGTCTTAGCCTCTTCTTAATAAAAGATCCCTTTAATTAATCTCCAATTAATTAATAAACCTGGAACATAGTCTTTCCGTAGGGACTACCCCCCTTGGCTCTGTTGGGATCTTGCCTAAACGGAGGAGCTGTAGACTGTGGTGACAGTGGTCCCCAGCTCTCGCTTGCCCCCAAGGACACACATAGCAGGTTGTGACTTTCCTGCGCCTTAAAGTGTGAATTAGGCGGCAACAGGATGTGGGCCCCGCCCTCCCAAGAGGTGAAGCTGTGGAGCCCCTCCCACTACCCTCACCGATAGTGGTAGATAAAGATGCACCTAAACTTCTTGCTTGGCCAAAAGCTGCAAGCTCAGCTCTGTTTGCAGCGATCCCATCATTCTTTCTCATTTTTTCATGGATGGCATCATGGGCAGATTTCATGATTTCTGGGGTCATTGCAGTACAAAGGCCAACATCATGGCCAGGTAGTTTGGATAAATGGTATTTCAACCTGTTAACCGCTCCCGACATGTGACGCCCACATAATTTGCAAGTCAAATTTTGCTGATTGTTGCCATCCTCGGGCTCACCATATTGCCAAAATGGGTCCAATATCTTTGGCATTTTTGCAATTGGAATGCTTCAAGCCTTCAACTCAAATGCAACCCTAGGGCACAAAAACAAAAAAATTACATTAAACTCCATTGGAAAATAATAGCAACATTCTAGCTTAAAAAATCATACCTCTAAATTTAGATTTTAAGCCATGAAAGATAAGAAGAAGAGGGTGGCTAGGAAGTAAAAAAACAAGCATGCTATTTTCTATTCTAATTTTTTAAGACCCCCATTTACATTGGGACCGTTTTTCATTTTTTGGGGCATGGAAGTCAATGGCAAAATAGTAAAAACAAATAGCAAGGATATATGCAAGAAATAGGCAACAAAATAGTAAAACAAATATGCAAGAAATCTTTCAAACAGTCCATGGAAAAGATAGAAAAACAATGGATAAAATGCACATACCTTCAACACTTGCTCCACAAAAATCCTTGGTTGAGATGCTAAATGGTGTTTGAAAGCCTCCAAAGGTGTTGGTGGTCTCCTCAAGCCCTTCTCCTCCACTTCCAACAAGCTCATTTGCCAAATGACAAAAAAACATTTTTTTCCTTTATTAGGCCGCAGATTCCCTGCCTGGGCGATTTTTTCCATTGACCCGCGAGTTTTTGCCAAAAGTCGCGCTTTTTTAGAAAAAATCGCGCTCTCTTGATTTTTTAAAAAATCGCGCCTTTTCCTCGGCCAAAAATCGGTAAGGGGAAAAAAGCACGACTTTTCTGATTTTTCCCGATTTTTCGGCGATTTTGTCAAGACTGGTTATTAGAGCCCAACTGAGTATATATAAACCTACTAGACATTGTTAGAATAGACTACGGTCATGTCCTAAGACACTATGACCCTCAGAAAAAAATTGAAATTTTTTTACTTGACGTGTTAAAAAATTATTTTTTAATTTTTAATTTTTTAATTATTTCACTAAGTTTTTAAATTAATTTTTCCATAAATTAAATGGAAAAATCCCGTTTGTAATAAGTTAGTCATCTGGACCCTGTTTTCAATGATTGAAGGCTCTAACCTTAAGCCAAAAATCATTCTTGATCGGCCAGCCAGTCAGATCCAACTTTCAGATCATCAATCGGACACATAATGCACATTTTCTCAAAAAAATCGTTTGTGGAGAAAAAATTGATTATTTATTAAAAAATGATTATTTTGGAGAAAATTCAAAACTTTCCAAATTAATCCAAATGAAATGAAATGAAATGCAGAGTGACATGTCAATGGGTATTTATGATGATTGGAGTTATCATAACTCAGCTTCAGTTAGCATTCAGTGAGCAATAAAGATATATTTAGGTAACGGACTTGTCATCTCCAGCTAAACTCCTGAATTGGATGAGATGGAGAGCACTCATTAGTTTGATGATTTGATCGAGGTAGGGACTAATGATTACATTATGATCTATCGGCAGTGGCTCCTCTAGACCTAGCAGCAGCTCTTCCTTACCTAGCTCACGCCTCCCTTAGCCAGATCACGCCCCTCTCTCATGCTCACGCCCTCTCTCTCCAACAGGGGCGTCATCACACGTGTGGGCTCATTCTGGGCTTGGTTTTCTTTGTTTAGGGTTGGAGTGGGGGCGCCTTGCCTAGGTGGAGGCCTCCCGTCACTCTTAGCTCATCTTCTTCGGGTCTAGTCTTTCAGTGGTGTGCCGGTCTGGTTAGGTCTGGTTTTCTAGTCTTAGGGTTTTGGGTTCTTCTTTCATTGTATAATTAGAGGTTTCTTTAGCTCTATTGGGATGGAACTTTTGGGTTAAAGTTACTCTGAGAAAATTGTATCAAGCATTTGCTTTGCAATTGTTAATAAAGATAGGCGACTTTGGAGGTCTATGGGTTTTTGATTGTGGTGAATTCCTCATGGTTGAGGTGATAGTGTCTCTAACTCCTCTCGTTTAATACTTGCATGTGATTAAATATTTTGCTAGCTCAAGAAAGCCATTGTTGGCACAGTAGAATAGCCATTTGTAGTTTCAATTTGGTTATTTATGCAAAGTAAATTGATATCTAGATGGACATGAGTAGTAAGTAATACAAAGTGTTGATCTTGATTTGATTTTCCTAGCATACTAGCATATAGTTTTATCTCACTTCTTGTATTGAGTTTTGGTGTGATTCAGGTTTCATAGATTGTAGAAGGGTGAGAGCTCAGCTGCTTCTATCCCATGCTTCAAAACAACCATTTTGTGTTTAACACTTTGTAATTGCAGGACCTACAGGGTTCGTCATCTTTTGCTACAAAAAAGAAAGTTGGGAGTAACTCTCTCTCTCGTGTTCCATCCACAAGATAAAGTTATTTTGGTTACCAGTTACTTAGGAAGCCCTATTTTACTTCTTTCCATCCTTTGGCTTCCCTTCCATTGCCTTGTTTGGCTTGCCTTTCCTCGTTCCTCTTCGCTGCCTGCTTTTTACTTAGTCCGCTGCCTTCTTTTACTGTTTTGCAGCCCTCTTTTTGCCTTTGGACAGCCCTCTTTTTCACCTTTAGGACAGCCCTCTTTTTCACCTTTTCTCTCTCCCTTTTCTTGGTTTTTCTCCTCTCTCTTTCCTCCTCTTTCACCGCTGGTTTTTACCCCTCCTTGAGAGTTTAGTTTGTAGTTTTTGTCTTTAATTTTTAATTAACACATAACGTTTGAATTGTTTAAAGCTCTTATTTGCATGAAGAATCGAGAAAAGCCCAAAGGGCCTTAAGCAAGCAATGAAGCAAGCAAGAAGCAAAAAAGACAAATTTTCCCTCTTCTCTCCACCCCTTTCTCTCCCTGTTCTTTCAAGAAAAGGCAAAAACAAGGTCATCAAAATTGTAAAAAATTAATAAAAAAGCGAGTGGGATTACGGCTCCCACACCCCTCTTCCCCCATTTGGGGGAAGCCTGTATCGTCCCCTTGTCATGCTTTTTCATTTTTGTTTAATAAACTGCTAATGGTAGAGTAGGATAGGATAATTGCATAATCGTAAGTAAAGTAGTTCATGTTTTGATTAAGTTAGTTTATGTTTGAAAATGAAGAAAAAAATTGATTTGATTGTTTAAGTAAACGTTGCGTAATTTCTTACTGTGTACTTACTCCCTTGCTTTCCCGATTAGGGCCGTAAAAAGCCTGAAATAGACTCTTGGGTAGTTAGATTTTTTTTATGTTTTATTTCTCTTTCAAGTTTAACAAATTAAGAAAAACTCTTGAACTTGCAGTAACACAAGTCAAGAGCACTCTCTATCGGAGAGCATTCATAGAACTGCATACCTCGGATTAGGCATCTTAGATTAGCTAAGTCTCTTGAACCACTGTCATAAGACGGGGTCAAGAGCGCTCTTTGTCGGAGAGTCCTAATTAATTGATTTAATAAAACTTGCAACACACACCCCTTAATTAATTAACTTCGTTCTATCCTTGCCGGAGTACGCTCTGACCGACCTGAAATCGGAGTACCCAGAAATGGCACTGGATCTTTAATCTTGCAAGAATAGCTTAATAAAATTTAGAACCCCGTAACCAACGCACCGACGTTGTAGAGAATCTTCTAAAGTACTTCCTAGTAGAGGCGTCGGAACCCCGCTGTCTAAGCTTCTCTGCTAGCTGGTCAATCTTTGCGATACCAACCTGGGATACTGGGCGGGCTCAACATGTCTTCAACGGAGTGAACTTGGAATATTCTCTCGGCTTTTGACAAACCTTTGTTGACACCGTAATCAAGAGCACATAAAATTATTAAAACCTACCAAGAGCAGTCGCACAATCTAATATTCACTAGTTTGATTTCTAGACTTGTTATTTAATTCTCTTGCGCTTTTCAGTATTATTGACTCCATAAGGCACTGGTCCTTTTTAATTTGCATAATTATCTCATTTTGATCAATTGTCTGTGGTTTATAATAATTTTTTTCTCTGAATGCATAATTAAAGTCTGGAATCATTACTCATCTTTTAATCTCTTGTTAGCAACGTGGATTGCTTTTGATTATGTGTCATACTCATAATAAATAAACACTTCTAATCATAATAACTCCTAAATAACACCCATCCGCATCCGTAACCAACTAAAACACTTTAACCACATTTAGCCTTAGAAAACTCTTTGTTAGGGACTACCTCCCTTGGCTTCGTTAGGAGTTAGCCTAAACGGAGGAGCTAGGAGTAGGTGACAGTACCTAGCTCTGTGCTTGCCCTCAAGGACACACCTCTCCCACTTTCCTAAGTGAGGAGACAACTTTCGGAAAGTTTCTGTTGCTGGTGTGCAATCGGCGGACGACATACCCACAAGCTGGGATCTTGAAGCCACTACCTTGCTGAAGACATTGAAGACCCTGGAGATGGTCCTGAAGCCTTGGTGAACGATGGAGAAGCCCTAGATGGCTTAGAGAAGCATTAATGACCCCTGCTGTGGTCATTTATGCTCTGATGGTGTCATGGTACCCCAGAAGAAGCCCCATCTACCCCACAGGTGATATCTTGACCCTTGGAGGTCTCCTAGTGTGGTTGAGGTGGTTAAAGAAGACGATGAAGCCTCTTGCTTGATGAAGAAGCCATTGAAGAAGTGCTTGGACCCACAAGTTGGTCATGAAGCCCACACACACTTAGTATATGTCATTCGATGTCCTTGGAGCCCACTGCTTGCACGTGATGAAGACCTTCGTGAAATAGCACCGTTGAAGATGTCCTTCAAGCCCTTGAAGTCTTTGGAGCTCTAGATGGAGATTGATGATAATGTATGGAAGTATGGTCTCCCTTGTGGTTAGATGGCATGATAGTATGACCATACTTTTGCATACGGTTGCTTGATGGTTCTTGGATATTAACCTTGCATTTGACTATCATAAGGATGCCTTTTGTATGGAGCCCATGATGTTGCTCTTGCATATGATACCTTGAAGACTTGAAGACCTCTTGCTTGTTGTTGATGAAGACCGTTTGAAGTTCTTGAAGTACGATGGTGAAGTGGTTATGATGATCCTCTTACTTGTGGGAATTTGGGTCTTGCACACAATATTTGAAGCCATCACAGTTGCATGAACAGCCCTTGACGTGGCTAAAGTAAATGATCTTAGCATGGCAGTCCTAACATGGACTATTGGTTGCAAGGTTGGGTGATGACCCTTATACCCCAACCTTTTTCTTGGATATGGGAAAGTAACATTATCAGGTCGGCCCAGTCATTAAAATAAATTAAAAAAAAATTAAAATCAAAATTAAAAAAAAAATAATAATTCTTTATAGACATGTCTGTTCCAAAATTATATGGAAAAACAAGTATAAATAACCAAGCCACGATCTCATTTGTGCAACAAAAAACAATTTGTATCTCTTTGAATTTCGGATGGTAAACTGAGGCAAAAAAAAACGCAGACTGTGGTGGTAGCAGTAGGGTGAAGGGGAAGCCAAATTTTGCAGCAGTCTTTTCATTTTTTTGGAGCAGCAGTTCATTATGAACTTGCTTGGGGTTTACCAACACAAGTACGCTAGTTGAAAGGTAAGATTTTCAGATGAACAGACAGCTCTGATTTCGGAGGACTGAGGAAATTCGGGTGGGAGCAGTACAAGGGTTACAGTAGTCCACATTTTGCAGCAGAAAAGCCTCAGTCACGAATTTTGCAAAGGATAAGTTTTTTTATTTTATTTTAATATGTTTTTGCTGCTGTTCTAGACTTACAAACAGTCCTGAATTTATCTCAAGGATAATTTTGGTTTTGGAGCTCTGAATTCTGGTGAAATGGTGGGCTGCTACAGCAGCAGTAATGCAGCAGCGCACAATTTTTTTTGAAGTCTGATTTTCAGTATAGCCACGGTCAAGAGATAAGAATCTGATCTGAAATAAGCAGCGAATTTTTTGGGAACTGAAGGGCAGCAAAGGAGCTACAGCAGTCAATCTTTGGAAGTCAAATTGCTTGTTGATCTTAAAGTCTGAAATATCAGACTACTTGGAGTGCATGTAACATATATATATGTGGTTAAGAAGAAACTTGTGTATGAATATGCCAGCCTGGAAGGCTTGTTAAAGATCCTTAAATGAGCAGAACAGTCCTGAATTGTTTTAGCATAATGATGCCCTAATTCGTTGGGTGAGAATTCCACTTTTCATCCTGTCGAATGAACACCAGCAAAAGGAATATCTTCGTGGAGTCCCAAATTGAAGAAGGAGCTCGTTGAGGTTGAGTGAAGCTAAGTATTCGGTGGCAACAGGAGTAGGTTGACTTCATGAAGATAACTAGCATGACGGCGATGGCTTGAATAGCTGTACGGTATAGTCCTTTGAAGTCATGGGAAGCATTCTACAGCAAAGTATTGATGTGGTTAGCTTATGAAAGTATGAAAGATGTTTAAGATTGACAGTGATATACATACAATGAAGCATAGTCAAGCACTGGTACTGGCATTCTGAGCACTCTATTATCACCTTCTCCAAGTAAAGTGGTGGACACCTGGTCACACATATCAGTCATTTATATCAACTGCAAGTGTTCAATGTTTGCCTGGAAATTAATGGACTGTCATCTACAGCAATAGTTCGTCTTTATGACAGCCACAAATATACTCTCTTAGGCGGATTGAGAGTTGTATGCATATTGATGTTGATGATGCATCTCCATACTCGATGACATGATAACCTGTTTCGGACACCTACAGCATGCTTAAACAGTCTGAAGTTGACAGACATCTGTGTTTAGGTTCTTACACAGTTTGATGAGAAGTTCTCTCTCATCCTGCTTTTGACTGGGATTTGGACTAAGAGCACCTGTTGATGAGAATCTATACAAGAATGATGATAGAATGATGATAACCCTATAGTATTGATGCATTGCAAATGGAAGTATACAGTAATGAACATGCATGATGTGATGCATACATGATACACATTATGTATACCCTTAGCCATAGGACGATGATGACATCTATGCACAGTGGTGTGTACACTGTTAAGTGGTGAAGAAATTAGTAATGATATAGTTACATTGACATAAATAATGATGATAAGTGATACGTGAAGTGGACCCTTGATGATACTATATGAAAAGGGTTGGCGATGAGCAGATTGATCAGCAGTACTTCACGAACCGTGATGAGTAGATAACCAGCAGTGTTGAAGACATGACCGGCAGTGAGCAGATGAACAAGATGATTGATGCGCGTCAGTATTGATAAGCAGATTGCAAAGAGTGATGAGCAGAAGAGTGTTGCAGCTGTAGATGACCAACATTAGTGATGTTTAATATGACAGTGATGATGTGGATAGAAAGATGATGTGGCAGTGAGTGCACTTGGCAGTGATATATGTGTGTGATGAGTATGTTGGAATAGTGAGCCGTAATTGCAAAAGCAAGCTTGTCTTGCTTTTGAGGTTAGGATACCTCAAACCCTTCTTAGTAGGGTCTAAGAATATCAGGCAGAGTCCTGGATGAAGATTAGGTGCTCTTTGTATCAGTAGGTGCTGATTTTGCCTCATGGTTGTAGCCGTTCTAAAACAAATACAAAAAGATTACAAAATCATATGGTGTTGTGTTCTTTTGTGCTATGGTTCTTGTTATGATTCCATGATTCAGATGCTTATGATTTATAAATGATGAAGTAGTAGATGTTTATGAAATGATTATGTAAATGGTAGAATAATGCATTGATGAATTAGTTGTTGATTGTTAAAATTGAAAAAGTAATAAAGACTGCACACACAGATTCACCCCCCCCTCTGTGTGCTCGATGTGTCTAACACGTCAAGACTGCCTTCCTCAACGGAGTGATAGAGGAGGTATATATTGAGCAGCCAGAGGGGTTTGATGTGGAGAACAGGGAGACGCATGTATGCAGACTGCATCAAGCTCTTTAGGGGCTCAAGCAGACACCTCGAGCATGGTACTCAAGGATTGACAGCTATATACGGGAGACGGGATTTCAGCGGAGTGAGGCTGACCACAACCTGTACTTCTTGACAGGTGAGGTGGCTCTCATACTGGTCCTATATGTGGATGATCTCTTTCTTACAGGAGATGAGAGGCTGATTGGAGACTGGAAGTCCAACTTTGCAGTGGAGTTTGAGATGAAAGACCTTGGTCTGATGCATTACTTTCTGAGCTTGGAGGTTTGGCAGACAGATGGATGCTTCTTCATTGGACAGGGGAAGTATGTAGTAGAGATCTAGAAGAGATTCAAGATGGAGGACTGCAAGCCTATGGCCATACCTCTAGTTTCCAATTGGAGGAAGATTGATGCATCAGGGTCAGACGGATTTGATCCTACCTTGTTTCGTTAGCTTATCGGATCGCTTATGCATCTAGTGAACACTCAACCAGACATCAGTTTTGCAGTCAACTCTTTGAGTCAGTTCATGGTGGACCCTTAGAGAGTGCACTGGACGGCTGCAAAGCACATACTTCGCTACACCAAAGGTACAATGGAGTATGGATTGGTTTATGAGCGCAGGGGGAGTGTACAGTTAGTAGGATTCATGGATGCTGATTGCTCATGATACGTAGAGGACAGGAAGACTACTTCAGGTTGTTGTTTCAACATTGGATCAGGGGTTGTCTCTTGGTTCAGCAGGAAGCAAAAGTCAGTTGCATTGAGCTCGACAGAGGCCGAGTAAATGGCAACCAGTATGGCTTCTTGTGAGGGAATGTGGCTAAGGAAGTTACTTTCAGGGTTGTTCGAGTGTGAGCTAGAGGCTGCAGTAGTTCACTGTGATAATCAGAGTGGCATCCGACTATTTGAGAATCCAGTTTTCCATGACCGGAGCAAACACATAGACATCAGGTACCACTTCTTGAGGGATTGTGTTGAGAGAGGAACCATTCAGTTGGAATACATACAGACGAATGAGCAGGTGACGGACATTTTAACCAAGGCACTTTGCAGACACAGTTTCGTGAAGTTCAGGGATAAGATGGGGTTGCTACCGAATCCCTTCCTGGTTGAGAGGGAGTGTTAAAATAGCAGCAACACGGAAGGTCTTCCTCCATGCATGTGTTCTTGCATGCAAAAGACTTAAACTAGGAAACCAATTGTATTTTATTATTTTTCCTAAATTTAGTTTGGAATATAATTAAAGTGATCTCATTGTTTATTGACTTTAAGTGAATGTAAAATTAGGGCTTTTGCTTTACCTAAAGTTATAAAAAAAGGGTCAATTGTTGGACAAGACACACACACTTGTATTCCGATAGAGACATGATACATACAGGGAGATAAAGTTGTTAAGTTTTTAATGGGTTTATCAAATGTTATAACATTTAGCATCATTACAACATAACCAGAAGCAAAGAGATCATTGGATGATAGACAAGCACAGCCACACAAAAGAACACAAAGATTTATCCTAGGGAACCCTCATGGGGTAGAAAACCCAACGAAAATTCCTTTGTATAAGATGTATAAAAAGTACAAGACACGACCCTAGACAGGTATGCCTCCCTCCAACAAATATCTCTCTCTGTTTCTCCTATGGGTTATACACAAGTGTGTGTGTGTTCAAATGAGAAACACATCTCCTCTATTTATACTCTTTTTGTCACTTTACTTTTACCCTAACAAGTCGGCCCCACTTAACTAAGTGGGTTGACTTCACTTAGGAAGACTCAATACAATATTATATTATATTCATTAGGGTACTATTGACCCGACGTACAATGGAGGCTTTACATCATGACTCTATGATGACGAAATACAATAGTAACACCCCAGCGGAGGAATAATAACATCTCCCTTCGGTTACATCAGTAAAATACATTTAGAATATCCTTTGAAATTACAATATTCAACACTGCCCTTTAAGGAGAAGGTTATTCTACTGACAACATCATCATAGACTATAAGAAAAGAGAGACAATATCTGCACATCATCGAGGTTATACATCTGTACGTCATAGGAAGTTTTCAACATTCATTAGTAACTGGAACAGTTACTCTTCAATGTCTTCATCTTCTACATCACACAATCACTTGATCCTTTTGCAGCAACGCTTCGTTCGTTCGATCCTTTGTAGCAGCACTTCGATCTTCTGATCCTTTACAGTGGTACTTCGATCTTCTAAACCTTTGCAGCAATAGTTTGATCTTCTGATCCATTGCAGCAGCACTTCGATCTTTTGATCCTTTGCAGCAACACTTCGATCTTCTCGATCCTTTGCAACAACACTTCGACCTTCTCGATCCTTTGCAACAACTCTTTGATCTTCTTGATCCTTTGTAGCAACACTTTGATCTTCTGTAGCAGCCTTCCGATCTTCTCGATCCCTTGTAGCAGCACTTCGATCCTTTCGATCCTTTTTCTGCAGCACTTCGATCTTTTCGATCCTTTGCAGCAGCACTTCGATCCTTCTTGATCCTTTTGCAGCCGCACTTCGATCTACTTGACCTTTCGCTGCTGTACTTAGATCTACTTGATCCATTTGCCGCCACGCTACTTGCAGTACACATGATCTATTTGCGGGATGATCAATCCTGATCACTTTAGGACATAAGTCCAAGGACGATGCAATCCTCCATTAGCATGATCCATGATATCGATCAGCTGAATCGTATCCAATTAAATGTAGATCTCAAATGCACCCAGTGTCAGCGCTTTTGTCCGTGCGGACTCATCGTAGACCATCCACACCACATAGGTTAGGACCACTCCCAAGTGAGTGTTATACTACGGTATCTATACTTACGTCTAGGCATACTCTTTCTTCCAAGCAAGAGTATTGTCTGCAGAGCAGATCTCAACCGGATACACAATGTCGGCCCATCGTAGAACATCCATACCACACAGGTTAGAACCACTCCCAAGTGACTGTTATACTACGACTTTCGTGAGGACTCTGTTATCCACTTATTTGTATCATAGTTGGATTACCTGAGGAGCCGTCGTTTGACAGACATGTTCAATGTCTAATTCCAATGTATTAGTTGATTCGTCTTCATGTCTAGCCAATATTGGCTAGCCAGTTTTTGATTTGAATAATTTTGACCATGGCCCTGCGGGGTTTGTAATAAAATGTGCTAGTAGGGTTTTTTTGAGTGGTTCAGTCTCCTGAGACGTATAATCTCAAATAAGGTATTCCAGAGAGTTTTTTGCCCTTGACAATTATGCTTTGCCTATAGTCGAGTATAATTGATGAGGTTTTCTCTCGCTTGTTCCAAAGCTGGAATGCCAGATGTTGAATTCTGGGCCTTGGGGGGTTATTAGAGCCCAACTAAGTGTTATAAACCTACTAGGCATTATTTAAATAGAGCATGGTCTTGTTCTAAGTCATTGGGACCTTTAAATTTTTTTCGAAAAAATCCTTTTCGAACGGGGAAATTTTTTTTAATTTTTTAATTTTCCCTAAGTTTTTTAATTAATTTTTCCATAAATTAAATGGAAAAATCCTGTTTGTAATAAGTCGGTCATCCGGACCCCGAATTCAGTGATTGAAGGCTCTAACCTTAAGCCAAAAATCATTCTTGATCGGCCAGCCAGTCAGATCCAACTTTCGGATCATCAGTCGGACACATAACGCCATTTTTCTCAAAAAAGTCATTTTCGAGAAAAAAAATGATTATTTTGGAGAAAATTAAAACTCTCCAAATTAATCCAAATTCAGCGAAATAAAAGGCTAAATGACATGTCAATGGGCATTTATGATGATTGGAGTTATCATAACTCAGCTTCAGTTAGCATTCAATGAGCAATTAATTTATATTCAGTTAGCAGATGTGTCATCTCCAGCTAAACTCCCGAATTTGATGAGATGGAGAGCATTAATTGGTTTGATGATTTGATTGAGGTAAAGACTGAAGTTTACACCTCCTGTGGCCTCTCCAAACCTAGCTGTGGCTGCTTCCATACCTAGATGTGGTTCTACCCACATCTAGACGCCTCTCCTCAAGCTCACGCCTCCTCTCTCCAACAGGGGCGCCTTCCACACGTGTGGGCTTTATTTTGGTCCGGTTTGGAGTGTTAGGGTTGGAGTGGGGGCGCCTTGCCTAGGTGGAGGCCTCCCCTCACTCCCAGCTCTTATTTTTAGGTTTTGGATCTCAAGTTATGTGCCGTGCCGATTAGGTTTGGATTTTTGGTTTTAGGGTTTTAGCACTCTCTCACTGTATAAATATAGGCTCTTTCAGCTCTATTCGGATGGAGATTTTGGGTATGAACACTATGCCAAAATTATTGTAATATTTGTTTAAAGATTGGAATAAAGTTGTGACTTTGGAGGTCCATGCATGAGTTATTGGAGTTGTGGATTCACATTGTCTTTGGTGATATCTCTCTTACCCTTCCTTTTCAATTATTAAATCATTATTCACTGTATACTTTAGAAGGGCTAACAATCTAGTTTACGGGTATCTTGTTCGGATTTAAATTTGTGTGTAAGGGTTTTGCAGGGATCATGAAGGGTGAAGGACAAGCTTGAGATCAAGCTCTTCTTCATGAACCAGTGGCTTTTTTTATCTAATTCCTTCGTTTTGCAGGTTTTTCTAAGTGCTTCTCAATCCAAGAAAGAGACATAACAGTCAGAGTTCCTCCTTCCTTCCATTAACAAAGATTAAAAACATACTTGGTTACCTGAATTTACGAACTTCCCTCTTCTAGTTCTCTCATTTGCTCTTTGATTTCCTTGATTCCTTGCTTGCTAGCCTCTTCTTCCTTGCTTTGTTTTGCTTGCCCTTACCTTTTCTTCTTCGCTGCCCCGTTTTGCCTTAGTTTACCACACCTTTTCTTCACTTTGGACAGCCCTATTGTGCCCTAGTTTGTGCCCCTTTTTTGCCCTGGTTTTTTGGCCTCCTTCCACCTTGTTTTGTGCCTTTTCTTCCCTTTTTTGTTCGCTGCCCTGTTTTTTTATTTTTATGACAGCCATCTTTCTTCTCTTTCGCTGCCCCGTTTTCATCATTCCTTGTATTTCTTTGGCCATCTAGTTCACTGCACTATTCTTCCCTTCTCTTGTTTTTTGATTTCCTCTTTGTCTTCCTTCCTTCTTTCCCTCCTCTTCCTTTTATTTTAGCCTTCTTTTGCTTTCTTTTGCTCTCATCCAACATCTTCTTTTCCCTTTTTTGCAAGTTTCAAGAAAAACTTTAAATAAAAAGTAAATCACCCTCATTTTTTTTACGTAAAGTTCAATAATAATAGAGTTGTATGCTTTCCTTCAAAAGTCTTTTCAAAAGTTAAATTCCTGAAGGCAAGTTATATAATTCTAATAAAATATCTTTTGTTTGAATTGGGTTTTTAAGTCCCCACTCTCATCCTCCCCCATTTGGGGAGGCTTGTGTTGTGTTCATCTTTTCGTATGTTTAGGTTAGATGTGTTTGAGCTCATAATATTTGGATCTTTTTCTTAGAATACTAATTGTTAGTCTAGCACATTTGATTTATTGAATAGGTTAATTACTTCATCTCTTAATTGTGTATCTTTTATATAAGTAAATCAACTGTCTAACATTCATAAATGTCTTGAATCTCACGATAAGGTGGATCACGAGTGCTCTCTGTCGGAGAGTTTAATCAACCATCTTCATTTTAATTTTTGTGCATCATATTGTTTAATCCAATTAATAAATTAAGTAAGACTCTTGAACTTGCAGAAACACAAGTCAAGAGCACTCTCTATCGAAGAGCATCATTAGTATTGCATCATCCTTGCATTAGGCACCTAGAGTAGATAAGACTCTAGAACCTTCGTCATAAGACAAGGTCAAGAGCGCTCTCTGTCGGAGAGTTTAATCAATTGACTTAATAAAACTTTTTCAACACACATTCCCTTTAATTAATTAACTTCGTTGATCATCCTTCACCTAGTATGCTTTGTCGACTTTCGGGTTGGGCTCGTACTCAAAACGGTGAACGGACTTGTTAAGTTCGCACAAGAGGAACATAATTAAAACTTTTTACCCCATAACCAACGCACCGACGTTGTCTTGATTAAATACTCAGGCATGTGGGCAAATTCCAAGTACGGGCGCTGGGCAACCCAATCTGGACACAGTTGGTTAAGTTATTGAACACCTAGCTGTGATTCTAGACAGGTCCGTCATGTCTTCGAACGGAGCCACTGAAGGTATTTCCGGTTAGGATTTCTAGACACTTTAATTAAGAGCACGTAAAAACTTTAAAACCTACCAAGAGCATTCGCATAATCTAATACTCATTAGCTTGATTCCTAGGCTTTTTACTTTATTCACGCATTTCGTTAACTCCATAAGGCACTGGTCCTTGGTTATATTTGAATAATTATCTATCTTGATCAATTGTCTATGGTTCATTTTAATTGTTATATCTGAATACTTAGTTACAAGTTTGGAATCTTTGCTTATCTGTGTAATCTCTTGTCAACAACGTGGATTGCTTTTGATTAATTGTCATTCTTATAATAAACAAACACTTTTAATCATAATAAACTCCTAAACAACACCCATCTGCATCCGCAACCTTAAAACACTTTAACAACCTTAAGAGCCTTAGAAAACTCTTTTGTAGGGACTAATCCCCTTGGTTTCGTTAGGGGTTAGCCTAAACGGAGGAGCTAGGAGTAGGTGACAGTACCTAGCTCTGTGCTTGCCCCCAAGGTCACACCTCTCCCATTTTCTCAAGTGAGACAGCTTTCAATTGATTTCTGCTGCTGGTGTGCGATCGGTGGACAACATCTTTTGGCGCCGTTGTTGGGGACAAATCTTTTTGTTCCTGGACGACCTTTGTTTCTTTTAGTTTTACCTTTTTCCCTTTTTGGTAGATTTTAGTCCAATCACTCTCCGAAATTAGACTTAAGTCCACCTGGCGACTCCATTGTCAGTTAACACCTCAAGGTATTCTACTAGAAGAAACTTTGAAGGTTTGTTCGATTTCATCTCTGACCATGAAAAAGTCTATAGGAGGAGACTGAACAAACTAGCTTCTCATAGGATCCTTGCAAAACTTGGATATGAGTCTGTTTCAGAAACATCCACCTTTTATTTCCAGAAAACTTAGAAAATTTGCAAAACAATAACTATTTTCCTAACACAATGGGTGAGTTCTTTACTCAGCTCAATTTTACTCAGATAGCAGGTCAGCCTCATGACATTCCCGAAAAAGCTGTTGATAAGCTTGTCACTTTCACAGGCACTGATGCCTCTACCTATGCTGAGCAACATCTCAGATTTTTTTCAAAACACTGTGGTGCCTATGTCAGGGGTACTGACAAACATGAAGATGTATACATGACCCTTTTTGGTCTATCTTTGGATGGTAAAGCCGACAACTGGTATGATAATTTGCCAAACAATTCTTTTACTACCATAGCAGACTTCAAGGCTGCTTTCCTTGGAAAGTTTGGCAGTAAAAAGGAACCTGGACATCTAGTGGCATCCTTGACTAGTATGAAGAAGTCTGATACAGAAACCATGGATGAGTTCAACAGTAGGTTCACAGAGTTGTCAAATTCCATCCTTGCCACTCATGCTCCTCCTGCAGCTTCCACTTTGGATTATTGCATAGAAGCATTAAGTGGCAAGATCCAGTACCAGATTAGAGACAAGGAGCTGGCTACTTTACTTCTAGCTCAGGGTTTGGCTGTCAAAATTGATAAGAATATGCAGTCATCAGGTGAATCTAACCTCCAGGGTTATTCAAGGTCTTCAACTCCTTTGAAAATTAATGAACCTAAAAAAAGACAAGGATCCTTTATCAGCTATAAAGGATGCCTATGAAAAACAGATGATTGAAATGAAAAGAGAGATGAAGAAAAATATGGAGGAAGCAGAGCAGAAACACTTAGCACAGTTGAAGAAGATTCAAAATCGGGTCATAGCTGTTGAAAGAACTCACCCTCCACCACCTCCTAGAACCTTCCCTGCAAAACCAACATGGCAAAGAAGAAATCCAGCCATGAACAGAGGCCTCCTCATCAGTTAGAGGCTGCTAACATGGTTGAAACTTACACGCCATTTTGTAGGGCATGTGAAGACCTTTATGAAGAATCTTCCTGCTATTATGCATGCTATGTTCAGGAGCATGGTTTTCCAGAGGGTTGTGGTCCTAAAGCATCATCAAGCGAGCCTGAGTACATAAACTATGTAGGTGACATGCATGATATTTTCGGAGAATGTTGGAGAGAGGCAAAACAATATTCAATAGAGTCTGAGTACATTAACACAGTTGGACAGCTCCATTCTGTCACCACAGAAACTCGGTGTCAAGTCGAAAGTTATAATCAACAATTGGATAACCTCACTAAAAACTTTGGTACTAATCCTACAAATGAGCATAATCATGATAGTTTGGAAGGTTTACTACCTTGTGACCTTTTTTCTGAGGAAGATGACTATGATCATGAGGAGGGATATAGTTAGGGATGTGATACCAGTAAGGAAGAATCCCTTGCATCTAAGATGGATAATAACTATGAGACTTTAATTGAACAAATCAAATCTTAGAGGTTTCATGTGATGAAAGTCCTCCATGCTCCCCACCGGATGACAAATATTTGGAAAGTTGGGTCCCATGTGATATCTTTGAAACCCAGCTTTTTGAAGAAGATTGTTTTGAGCAGAATGAGGAGTGTAGCCAGGGACTTGATACCAGTGATGAGGCATCTCTCATATCCAACATCGATGGCGATGATGACTGTTATCACTCAGAATGTACCCAGGTTGTGGGAGGCACACTCTGAGGTAACAACAAAACCACTTTAGGAAGAAATTGATGGTCTCTCCCAGAGAGGGATCTCTCAACACAAATTTTACAAAATCAAATGA
>LPNX010406865.1:157685-210665 GCA_001517045.1 Pseudotsuga menziesii
TTCTGGCAAACTAAGATTTTCTCTAACTACTGAAGCATCAATTGTACACAATATCCTAGACACAGACTGACTCACAATGATCCTCTGAGAGGGGGAATAATTTACTGCGCACCATTCGGCAAGTTCAGGGAAGTGGAGGGTTTGCTCCAGGGCGAAAAAGTATAAAAAGGACTTGCATACATTCAGAACATCATTTCCTTGCAAAAAATAAGACCATAATCTTTCTTTGCTGCTAGACACACTTCCTGTCGACAGGAAAGGGTCACAGACACCTCTGTGTCTGTCTACCAGGAACTCTTCTCTTTCATCCGGGACCCGACCAGACACAGAAGCTTCGCTCTGTTGGTCCATCTCTCAATTTATAATATGAATTGGGCGAAGAAGTTACAGGATTTGAGGTCCTACCTGGCTCACTGTGAAGGCGTGTGCTCGGAATGCGCCTTGGTACTTGACAACTGGAAGCGCCCAAATCGAAAGGTCCTTTTCGCCGGGTCCCAAGAAATAAAATAATCACAGAAGATGTCAATTTTGCCTTTATAGGACCACCCTGATTAGACACGTGGGAAGCCTTTATTTCCGCAACCACTACTTATCTCTAACAACCGCGCATCTTTTTCTTCCGGGTTCATTTCCGACCGCCGATCTCTTCTGTGCAAATTCCTGGCCTTCGGATCACATGCCACATGTCCTTTTCGGCCGAGCCTTCTCACTTTAACCATCGCGCAACTTTGGGTCCCGGAGCCATCCACAGCCGTCGATCTGATTTGCCTTCGCGGGTGGGACGTCAGATCATGTTTCGTTTACCAATTCCGCTGGGCTCTTCTCTCTTAACCGTCGAGCAACTTTGCTCAGCGGAATCGTTCCCAACCGTCGATGCGATCTGCCTTTGACCATGCGCCGTCAGATCAAGTGCCATGTACCAAATTCCGCCGGGCAATCCGGGATTATCCTCCGCGCTTGTTCCTCCTTCGGAATTCTTTTCGGCCGTCGATGAGATTGCCAGGCGCTCATCAACCGCCCGATCCTGTGACACGTATCACATTCCGCCAGGCTCTGTGGGTTTATAGGGTGCGCAAGTTTCCACTCCGGAATCATTGCCAGCCGTTGATCCACTATGCTCTGATCTCCAACCGTCGGATCAGGTAGCACGTAACAAATTCCGCTGGGTGGTTCAAAGATTAGCCCGCGTGCATGTTAATTTCCCGGAAACCAACATATCCGTCGATCCATGCTGTCTTCAATCCTCGGCCGTTGGATCAACCTCCACGCACCCTTTCCGCTGGAAGCCCTGATGCTTATCCGCCGCGCAGGTTCCGGCCGCGGAATCAAATCCGACTGCCGATGTGATCCGATTCCGTCCCTCCACCGTCGGATCGACAGGATTATATGTGATTCCGCCGGTCCTCCATTTCCTTAACTATCTTGCACTTTCAGACGGCGAATTTGGCATGAGCCGTAGATCAGCCCCGAACAATGTTACAGCCCTTGATGTGTGCAGGCGGCTAAAGGCCCGAACTTCCCCTATCTTACTCGCATGTTTTGAAGGGCGGAAGGAGTATCAGCCATGGATTTGCTCCTCCTTTCAATCGCGGCTCAGGATTTTTTCCAACTTGGCTGCTCTTTAGACTATCAAGTCTCCTTTGTACTATACCTTTAAACCAAAGTATTTAAACAACACAATCTTACCTCCCCTTGGTCTTATATCTCTTTTGTTAAATACAGGTGTTAACAATGACTATTGGACTTTTATTGAAAATCCAACCTATGATACTTTTGAAAATATTTTTGAGAATCTCATCTATGATGTGTCTATCGAGGGGAGTGTTTATTCTGTGACTTATGAAAGTTGTAAAGAAGAACAGTTAGAGTTTTCATATGAGCAGTCAGAAATGTATCTGAGTATCTGTAATAAGGATTTGAAAAAGCAGTGCGGGGAAGAATCAGATGGGATACAACTATTTGAAGTTTTTTCTCAACCATCGTCTTCACATATAGATGTTCCTTATGTTTTGGAGCAGCTTGGGGCTTATACAACGAGTGATTATTTGATAAGCCTTGATGATCAGCATGATGGAGTAGTCGACCTGCCGCATCATCTCGATTTGTATATCAGCGCTATCCAGTCATGGATAGAAGCAGTCTGCGCGAGCACCTACCAGTTTGGGAAGAAGTTTGACGACATTATTCATGCCTATGATTCCCTATCCAGCCCGATCATTCTGGATCATCACGCAGGTTTCCATTTTCTGGAAATTGTGTCCTTACTTTGGCTGGTAACCAAAGACGAGGAATTTTTTTTTTTATATTAATAAAATGCCTAGGTGGCTACACTGGATTTATGATTACACTTAACCTTTTTTGTATCATGCTTAGAGTAGGAAAATAGGCTCCTTAAAGTGAGCGTTTACTTTAGCATTTTCTCTATGTACTTAGAAATAAATAAAATTTTCAGTGAAGTTTTTTTTTGTTGAATAAAGCAACTTTTGGATCATTGGCTCTTTTTTCATGAAACTTGTGCTACTAAGGTTTTCTTGTCAAGTTGACATGTTTTTACAGGATATGAAAACCAGAGATTCTAGGGTTCTTGTATGCTCTCCTTGCATAAGAGACTAGATCGAGCACACATCTCATAGTTGGAGCCAGATGTTATCCACTTATTTGTACTATAGTTGGATTACCTGAGGAGCCGCCTGTTGGTAGACATGTTCAATGTTTTATTCCAGTGTATTAGTTGATCCGTCTTCATGTCTAGCTAATATTGGCTAGGTAGTTTTTGATTTGAATAATTTTGACCATGGCCCCGTGGGGTTTGTAATAAAATGTGCTAGTAGGGTATTTTTGAGTGGTTCGGTCTCCTGAGACGTAGAATCTCAAATAAGGTATTCTAGGGAGTTTTTTGCCCTTAACAATTATGCTTTGCCTATAGCCGGGTATAATTGATGAGGTTTTCTCTCGCTTTCTCCAAAGCTGGAATGACCGATGTTGAATTCTGGGCCTTGGGGGGTTATTAGAGCCCAACTGAGTGTTATAAACCTACTAGGCATTATTTAAGGAGAGCATGGTCTTGTCCTAAGTCATTGGGACCTTTAAATTTTTTTTGAAAAAATGTTTTTCGAACAGGGAATTTTTTTTTAATTTTCCCTAAGTTTTTTAATTAATTTTTCCATAAATTAAATGGAAAAATCCCGTTTGTAATAAGTCGCTCATCCGGACCCCGAATTCAATGATTGAAGGTTCTAACCTTCAGCCAAAAATCATTCTTGATCGGCTAGCCAGTCAGATCCAACTTTCGGATCATCAATCGGACACAACGCCCTTTTTCTCAAAAAAGTCATTTTCGAGGAAAAATGATTTTTTATTAAAAAATGATTATTTTGGAGAAAATTAATACTCTCCAAATTAATCCAAATTCAGCGAAATAAAAGGCTAAATGACATCTCAGTGGGCATTTATGATGATTGGAGTTATCATAACTCAGCTTCAGTTAGCATTCAATGAGCAATTAATTTATATTCAGTTAGCAGATGTGTCAGCTCCAGCTAAACTCCCAAATTTGATGAGATGGAGAGCATTCATTGGTCTGATGATTTGATCGAGGTAAAGACTGAAGTTTACACCTGCAATGGCCTCTCCAAACCTAGCTGTGGCTGCTTCCATACCTAGATGTGGTTCTACCTTCATCCAGACGCCTCTCCTCAAGCTCACGCCTCCTCTCTCCAACAGGGGCGCCTTCGACACGTATGGGCTCTATTTTGGTCCGGTTTGCAGTGTTAGGGTTGGAGTGGGGGTGCCTTGCCTAGGTGGAGCCTCCCCTCACTCCTAGCTCTTATTTTTAGGTTTTGGATCTCAGGTTATGTGTCGAGCCGGTTAGGTTTGGATTTTTGGTTTTAGGGTTTTAGCACTCTCTCATTGTCAGCATCTTTAGGCGCACTTGTCCTCTTCCATGCTGGAGCATCACTGTCATCCCATCATCGATGTCAGTCTCATCATCACTCCCCATTTTTTGGGAGGATCCATATTATCAACCTACTCCCCCTTTGTCCGAGGAGGGTTCATATGTCTTCGACCTGTTCTTCGTTTTCGAGGAGAGTCCATATCTTCGACTTGTTCCTCCTTTTCGAAGAAGGTCCATATTTTCGACTTGTTGTTCCTTTCCGAAGAGAGTCTGTATCTTCGACTTCTTTCTCCTTTCCGAGAAGGGTCCATATCTTCGACCTGTTTCTCCTTTTCGAGAAGAGTCCATATCTTCAACCTGCTTCTCCTTTCCGAGAAGGGTCCATATTTTTGACTTGTTTCTGCTTTTCGAGAAGGGTCCATATCTTCAACCTGTTTCTTCTTTTCGAGAAGGGTCCATATCTTCGTCGTTCCTTCCTGCAAGGAAAGATCTATATCAACATCATTGTTCCTCTTTGCGAGGAAAGTATGTAGTATCATCATCATTGTTCCTCCTTGCGAGGAAAGTATGTAGTATCATCATCACTGTTCGTCCTTGCGAGGAAAGTCTTTTTGAACTACACCAAGTTTGTCATGGAAGCTTGGTCACCACATCGGCATTTTACTCATCGGTACTTACATACTGGAGTTTTATATCTCCCTTTAGTACCATATCCCACATGATTTTTTGTCATCTTTATGCAACTCTGGTTGTCACAAAGAATCATTGTGGTATCCAACTCCATGTCAAATAGACCTGACATCAGTTTTCCGAAGCCATATGGATTCCCAAATAGTGGAGCAAGTTGCAATGTAGTATGCTTCAGCTGTGTTGAGAGCATCACAGGAGTGTTTCTTACTAAACCATGAGATCATAGCGGATCGCAGACCATAAGATCCACACGAGGTGTTCTTCCTGTCTGCTGCACTTCATGCCCAATTTGAATCCGTATATCCATATAATTTGTAGTCATGACCTCTCCCATAGTAAAGTCCCAAGTTTATCGTACCTTTTAGGTACCTTATAACATTCTTTAAAACTATTAGGTGAACACATCTAGGTTTAACTAGATACTGATTCAAGGTGTTCACAACAAATCATATATCTTGCCTTGTATTCGCCATATACATCAATGACTCAATAATCTTCCTGTACTGAATCATGTCTACTAACTTTGATGTCTCATGAGACAACAACTTCATGTTGGTATCCATTAGTGTGGCCTTGGATTTACAATCCAACATGTCAAATCTTCTTAATATTTCCATAGCATACTTTCCCTGGTTCGGAAAGATTCCTTCTGAGCTCTGCCACACTTCTAGCCCTAGGAAATAATGCATCAATCCAAGATCTTTTATCTCGAGTTCTTTAGCTAGCTTCTTCTTGCAATTTGTGATCTGTTTCTCATTTCAGTCAGAAATAGATCATCCGCATACAACAATAGTATGTCAGGTTCATCATCCATAACCTTGAGGTAAAGGTTAGGATCAACTTTACTTTTGGTAAAGTCCATGCTTGCCAAGAAGCTATCTATTCTTCCATACTAAGCTCTAGGAGCTTGCTTCAGTCCATACAGAGCCTTTTTCAACTTGCATACATGAGTCGCTATGTTTTCGACTTCAAATCCTTGTGGTTGTTCGATGTAAACTTCTTCCTCAATCACACCATTAAGGAAAGCTGTCTTTACATCCATCTAGTGTAAGTCCCACTTCATCATGGAAGCAAGTTCTATGATAGTTTTTATGGAAGTGTACCTTGCTCTTGGAGCAAATGTTTCTTCATAATCAATTCCCTTTCCGAGAGAATCCTTTAGCCACAAATCTTGCCTTTAATCAACAACATGTTTTATTTTGCAAATCTACTTGGAAGATACCACACTCTTGCGTTCTGGTTTGGGTACTGTATCCCAAACATCATTATGGTATTCTTCCATCATTGCATCTACCATGAGTTCATTCTGTTAGGTCATCGACATATCCCAGCCTTCTGCATTCAACCTTGAAGGTTGGAACCTACTTTACTCTTGGTAAAGCCTTAGTCCATCTGGAAGCTGTCCATCCTATTGAACCATGTCGAACTCGGAGATCTTCTGCAGTCACTCCCCCTGAGGCGGAGCATCATCCTCCCTCTGCATTCTGTACTAGAGTGACAGGTAGCATCCTCTGCTACTATGTATCATCTCAGGTTTCTAGATACCAAGATCCCTTCATCTTAAACTTTGTCGAAAAGTTCATGTTGCACCCATCTGTGAGCTTGTTATCTTCTATTGGTTTCCATCTTCAACCTTGTAGCAAAGGTTAAGATATTCATGAGTCTAGGTGATCTTTCAAGCTCCTAGATGTGCTTATCTATGGGTGCCTTTTGAGCCCATACAAAGCCAATTCTGTAAAGGTGGTTCTTTGCTCGATATATACTTCTACTGGAAAAGTGTGCTTGGTCAATAAAGTATGTCATGCCATAGTCTATTCTTTCTAAGACAAACCACGAACCTTGCTTTGTATACTTGTTCTTGTAGATCCATATGGAAGACACTACGAACTTCCCTTCAGGTCTCAGAATCATATCCTAGACATCATTCTCCATGATCAATTGTTTCTCTTTGATCATAGCTTTTTCCAGCGCTGGAAGGGTTTGCATCAATGATGTCACCCAACTGTGTCACACTACTTAGAGTGTGTCCAAGGCCTCTTACTTTGGTTTGGAAGTCCCGTCATACTTTTCTTCATCTTGAATTATCTCTTGTGTCCAAGATGGTCTTCATCTCTCAAGGTGGATCTACCGCTCTCTTTTATTCTTCTAAATCTCTTTCTTCCATCACGGTGTCTCTGACCCTGGAAGCTTGAGGTTCATGTTTATTGGAGTGAATCTTGAATTGTCATCACTTGTTGTTTTTCAAACAAAGTCTCATCCTCCTTTTCTTGTAGGCAGTTGTACAGACCTTTCCTACAAGTCAAATGCACCAGTTGCATGGTTAGAACCATTTCATAGGACATATGCATAAAGACAAATTCTTATGCATCATGCAACTATTCAATACAACATTCATCCACATCTCACGGAAACATTGCAGATGCCTTCCATCTCTACCATAACATCATTGGGATTGTGCACTAATCTAATATGTCAGCAAAGAGGTTTCATTCTAGATAAGTTACAATGGAGAGTTGTATAGCACCATGGGCTACTTACCCATATCATGCATATTAGTAGTATATTGTTATTAATGCAAACATTCTATCATGGATAATGCACAACATATACAGGAAAGACAATTCAAATACTTATCCTCGTTTGCTTTGTCTTCATCTCTTTCTGGATCTACAGCTTCTTCTTTTACCAATGAGATTTCTTCAATCTCATGCTTGCTTGAAAGCTTTTCTGGAATGCTGCTTTTGGTGGACCTAGGGTTTGATAGAGAAACCCTAATTTTTCAACTTAGGTATCTTTCAGATCTGATTGGATAGAAAGATGCGCCTCCTCAAGGCGAGCTGAGCTGCATACCCATTTTTCCAAAACTATGATCAAAACTGCAAAATATTTGATGCCCTAATTTTCTTTAATTTCTTCTTCAGAATTGCTTGATATTGTTTTCTGCGGTATCTCCGAAAGTATTGCTCCTTTGTGTCAGAAACTTCGCATTGAGGTAGCCGTTTTTGTCTTCTTTCCAACAACACAGGTTAGAGCAGAATTGGTTTCAACAATTGGGACTTATGTGGATTTTCCCAAGGTGACTTATTTCAGGAGTGTTCAGCATAACGAACTTGTACGGACTGCCACATGTCACTATTTCACCTTCGGGTCTGGCACTTTTACCACAGAAAGTGCAGTCCGTGCCCTATCTTGAACATTTTGCAAAATTTCATTTGGACCTTCGTAGCCCGAGATATAACAGTTCTCCCTAGGTCACCTGTTTAAGGCTGAATCCTGGGAGAGGCTAGAACCTTGATTTGGAGGAATCATATCTCCTAGAATAAAGCAAATCTGAGGCTGAAACTTTTACACAGGGTACATCAATTTATCTTCTGTCTTTAAAACTTTCGGCTCCTGAGCTTTATCCAATCTCGAGATATAGCGCATGTCTCAAAATGACTAGTTTTAGTCTTTTAGGGTTTTCAAGCATGAAACCCTAATCTTCAATAGCTGTAGCTGTAGCTGTAGCAATGTTTCGGCTGCACAAAGACTTCTTTCAGGTGGCTCTAATACCATGTTAAGTTTTTAATGTTTATATCAGATCTTATAACATCTAGCATCATTACAACATAACCATAAGCAAAGAGATCACTGAAAGATAGACAAGCACAACCACACAAAAGAACACAAAGATTTATCCCGGGAAACCCTCACGGGGAAGAAAACCCAGCCAAACTTCCTCTGTATAAGATGTATAAAAAGTACAAGACAAGACCCCAAACACGTGCGCCTCCCTCCTGCAGATCTCTCTCTCTCTCTCTCTCGTATGCGCTATACACAAGTGAGTGTGTGTTCAAATGGGGGACACATCTCCTCTATTTATACTCTTTTCGTCACTTGACTTTTAATCTAACAAATCGGCCCCATTTGACTAAGTGGGTCTACTTCACTTAGGAAGACTCAATACAATATTATATTATATTCATTAGGGTACTATTGACTCGACTTACAATGGAGGCTTTACCTCATGACTCTATGATGACCAAATATAATAGTGACACCCCGTCGGAGTAATAATAACATCTCCCTTGGGTTACATAAGTAAAATACATTTAGAATATCCTTTGAAGTTATAATATTAAGCAAAAGTAAGACAGAGGATTTAGCTGTGAAGAGAGAGGAGCGAGAAGCAGGATCACCAAGCTGACAGGTAGGACAGAGCCCGCACAGGTTGACAGGAAAGAGCTGTAGAGGGAGGCCGTACAAGATCGTACAGATTCCGTATAGCTTCCTTATAGCCGTACGACCGTACGAATTCGCACGTGTGGGAGGCCCCACAACTTGGCCATGCACTCTTGCAGGAGGGTGCTAAGGTTTTAGCTGGGGTTTTTCACAGTGATTTTGTCGGGTATTGCATTTGCCAGGTTTGGGTGAATTTGCAGTGATTGTAACTGTTCCATAGTTTCTCATAATAAAATCTATATCTGACTGCTGCATCGGTTTTCCCATCTTGGGTTTTCCGGGGGTTTCGATACCTAAAATAATAGTGTCAATATTGTGTTGTGATGTTGTGATTTGTTTCTCAGTGTTATATTCCACTGCATACTGTAAAATATATTCATGTGTGGTTATCAGTAGAGATTGGCATGCACTGTTTACTGCCTTTGTGATTGAACACGCTTGGAACTGAGTGTTGATGCCGTCAAGTGGGGAAAACATATCCTGAAATGTTGAAAAAAATGATTAGAGTCAACCAGTGAAGTCTCAAAATGACCACCCATACAGATAGGGGTATTAAGACCTTACACTTGGCTTGCCATATGGCAGCAATCCTCCCTGCTTTGATCAACCTGTTGTCGCCCGAAAATGGCACGCGGGTGCTGAAAGCCCAAACCGCGGGCGCGTCGGCCCGACGACAACTTCTTGAGAGAGAGGCCAATGTCACCACACCTTCTCTCTACTCACTTCAGGATGGCTCTTCTCTAGCTCTAGGGGGGTTTCCCTAAGTTAGGATCTTTAAGGCAGGTGCGGCTGAGGGCAAGGTGATCTGAAGAGGCTGCCTTAGAGAAACTCGGGTAGCAAAAAGGTAAAATGAGTCGGGTTGATGGGCAGGAAGGGAAGGGAGGATCAGTCCTCGAGGGAAAGTCTAGTGTCGGTATCGGGAGGGTGAATGGAGTCAGAAGGGGACTCAGAAAGGCTTTGCGTTTTGCAAAAGGGAGATCAGGCTAGTCCGTTCCATAATTAGAGGCCAGGAGAATGGAAGTATAACTGACTACTTTCCATTACTCCTAGACCTCCAAGAACATAACGGCGACAAGCAACTTGGTAGCCGCAAATGCTTGCCCAACGTGCTAGATTGTTAGACCTCTATGCTGGCTTGGTCTACAACTCCTGAAAGCACAAAAATACGACAAATATGCCCAACATATCCATAAACTCAACATGATTTTTCTATTAGGCTCTAGGGTAAAATCCTCCCAGCCGAAAATTCCACCCTTTTACAATAAAAGAGCCTTGCTCTTTATAGGCCCCAAAGGCACTTCCTGAAATATAAAAAAATAAAATAAAGTGGAAACAAGATCCACTTTTTCTTCTTCATCTAAAACTTGATAAACCTTACTTTATTAAAGTAACTCATAGAAGGTTCAAGTGTAACACTATCACTTTTACTTATTTGAGTAACCAAAAACCTTTATTAAAGTGTGGCTTTAAAAATATCTATCTCACTTATGAAGAATCGAATCCTAGATGTCATTGACAGTTTAGTGGAGACGTGGTCATTGGTTTGGTAAACTGTAAACTGGACTCTCCATATTTTAACGTGGCAATAATGTCTACTTCATCGGACCTACTGCTTCAATTGTCGATTGATCCATGCTTTAGAATCTGCTCCAAAAAACACACGTGGCCATGGGCATGATAGATATCCTCAGTAGTTAACTAAATCTCGTGGACATCCAACTGGCAGTTAGGATTCATCAAAAGGCCCTATCAAAGGGAAATCTGGGCAGTCTGCTGTGGTGACCACGAGTAGCTAACGGGCCAAAAAACGTGAAATTATCTCTGATATTTCCTCTCAATCCCGATGATTGAGGCAATGGTGGGAAAAGTAATACTGAGAGACGCTGATGATCACGGGTGTGTGCTCTCTAACTCATCCACGGTGGAAACTATCAGTCGGTTTTCTGAAGACGCCGAGCTCCAACGCCAAATCAATGATGCCAATTACGAGGACGATGGCTCTGATGCCGAAGAAGATGATTTTGTGGGGATTGTTCCTGTAAATTCTGAGATTGCTGCTGACTGCGATTGATTGGGCCGCCGTTTCTTCATTGCATGCATCCTGCTTTGCTCTGAGCTCCGTCGGGTCTGACTCAATATCCTTGACAGAAGCCCCAGTTTCATCTCTAATGCCTTTATCCGGATCAATTCGAGATGTAGTCGGCTCTTCACTTCGCTTTCTCAGCGAAGCTTTCAGAACTCCCCATAAGTTGATCTTCATCTTCTATCTGATCACTAACATCCTTCATACCTTCACCTTCACCCATATCTGTTCCACAAGCATCTTCAAACCTAAGGTTATTGCCCTCTTCTTCAGGCTCTTCTTTAGCTACACATAACCCATGCTGCAAAAACGTTTGAAAGTATGTAATCCATATTTGCTACTGTCTTGTGCATATTCACATAATCAGACAAGACTATGTTTCCAGTGTTTAAAATTAGATCCACAAAAATGTGAAGACAACCAAGCATATTTCCTGCAGAGAAACTGAGCTCGGCATTTTTCTGAGCTCCACAGTCGAAGAGCTTAATAGTAGCTTTTATTGTTTTCACAAGTGCATCATATAAATCATCTAAGTGAAAATTTGTCATTTGTTCGTCAAATATGGATTCCCATGTTTGTAAGGTTCCTCCAGGATGCATGGAGTGTTCGTCCAAAGAGGGTGATTGCGCAAAACAGTGTCCAGCTTTATCGGTGTATTTTAGAATCTCTGAAATAGTTTTGTCATGGGATTCTAAAAATGAGGTAGTGAGTTCTTCTCCTCCTCCATCAGTCGTTGATGTGCAGCCCTCTGCAAAGCCAACCTTAATGATGCAGAAGCAGCCTTTCTATCTTTATGTTTATTTCCCAACTCTTTCTTCAGCTTTTGAAACAGTGCATGTTTTTCGCTGGAAATCATTCAAAGAGCACCCTCCTTTTCTGGAGAAAAATCCGTATCTGTTAAGCTTAAGGAAGTCCCCATGTACTGGAATTGTCTTGGCGTTAGCAAGAACCAGCTTACATTCTCTTTTTGCTTTCTCAAGTTTGACATTGGCAAGCTCTACCTCTTCCACACCATCTTATAAAAGGTTGCTCTTTCGTGGCCTTAGAATGTAATTCTGAACCTTGATTGCTTGTAGCTGGATTTGATTGCTCGGGGTTTCACTTGTCTTCTCAAACTGATGATATAGTTTTCCCATCACGACACAGATAGAACCATGCCTTAAAAACTGTTGTTTTCCATTTTTGATACATGGCCATGTCAGCACTCTTGCTGTGCAAAACAGGTTGGCCACTAACATCTGATAGAGATCTGTGTCCAGCCGCTGAAAAAATTGTGGAGACCCTTGACATGAAAACGGGGTAACACAACCTCTCCTATCTGTAACTGCTCTTTCTTCTTCATCCATAGTTGCTTCTTGGCATTTGTCCTTTCAGCATTTGTTTTCGTATAGGACTCTTCTCATGGGTTGTTTTCGTATACTCCAACAATCTTGAGCTTTGTGCCCAAGGCCATTGCAAGTATAACACTTCATCCTACGACAATATGCTGCAATGCGACCAATACCTAACTGAGCTGTCGAAACTTCAAACACTTCTTTGATCAACTTCATTCCTCCATACCTTAGAGTATCCCTGACTGTAGGCCTTTGTCTTCTGATCTTCAAATCTTCCTGCATTGGTCTTCTTCCAAGGTTCATTATTTCTTTTTTGCTGATGTGTATGAAGGACTCCTCCTGGGTTGACTTCTTTGACTTGCACATTCTTGGGCTTTGTAACGAAAACCACTGTAGGTGTAACATCTCAATGTGTGACAGGTGGCAGCAATATGTCCAGCTTGATTACATGTCCAACATTTAACTTTGTGTTTTCCAGCACTTCTTCTACAATCCATAGCCTTAGGACCAAAGTTAGAACAAACATAACAATAACCATTAAATCCATTTTCATACTTGGGACTTTGGTTCCATCTTGGAGTTGTTTCTTTTTTGAGCTTGCTTTGAGGAATAGGCCTAACTCCTTGTTTCATTCTTGAACTTCCAAAGTCTTTGTTGTCATGTACTGGTACATGGGGAGCATCGTTGGACTTTGATGGACCTACTTATGGAATCTAGGGGAAGCAAGTGCTATCTTCATATTTTTTCTTTCTCCTTCTTGTAACGAAGGACAGTCTTGTCACATGGAGATCTTTGGCAATCCAAGATCTTATCTAGGACAATTGAACTGACCTTGAAGTTGACAAATGCATCATTCTTTTCACCTTTCTTCCTGAGACCTACTACGGACAAGGTGAATAAAAGAGGCTGCCTTTTAGAAATGGTTATAGTATAATAGGTAATTTGAATGGGTGATGGGAAGAACGGAAAAATCATTCCTCATAAAGACGCCGGTGCCAGTAAATCAAAAGGGAGAATGGAGTGAAAGGGGAAACTAAAGAGGGCCCTGTGTCATATGTGACTAAGGGGGAGCGATCGCATGATTGAGAAAACTACCTTTAGTCGAATTGCGGCTACTAGATTTACTTGTTCGTCCTAATTGTTGGATTTGCGTTGTGTGTGCAAAGGATCAATACTACACAATCAACCTAGATTAAGTGTAAACATCAATGCCTGTACAAACATGCTCACAAAGGGAAAAAACCATAGTTGCACGGGTACCACTCCCAGGATTTTGGCAACCTGTACCCAGCGTTTCCTCGTTCTTGGGAGCTTGGGAGCGGGTATGAAACGTCCCCATATTTATGGGAGCTTCTTTGGGAATTGGGGAGCTTTTCAGGAGCTTTTTGGGAAGTTGCGTTTGCCACTCCATTTTTATTGGGAGCTTGTAGAAGCTCCATGTCTGTTTGGGAGCTTCCAGAGGCTCCCAAACAGACAAGGAGCTTCTACAAGCTCTCGACCATGTGGAGGCCAAAATCATAAGAAAAGTGTTTAAAATCAATTGAATGATTGAAGTTAATTGTGTCAAGAGATCACCAACAGTAAAAATTTCAATTGAATCTATCAATAATGCCATTTTTTTTTGTTTTCAAAGTTGTATAAATAAAGAGGGCCCACACCTCCTAAATTTTTAGATCCATTCACACTCAAAATATATTTTGCAGGTGTATTTAAGCGAATACAAATGGGCCTTTTACAATTCTAAGATATTGAACAACTTTAATTCATGTCTCAAATGATTATAGGTAGCTTATGTTATTCATAGTTACTGGTATAGCAATTTAGGATAATAAGCCATATCAAACTCAAGATACCAAAAAATTTGAAAGCTTGTTAGTTGAACTTAAAACAATCAAGTTCATTCACATTAGAAGTAAGTAGTAGTTACCATAAAAAAATGCAGATGCACCCAAAGATTAAGCACTATTAGGAGCAATAATATAGATGGAGTTGGAACAAGGAATTAGAAAAATATTGAATCTTATGATGTATGAAGCTATTGGTGCTTCATACACATATATGCAACTTTGCCTTTACAAACTTGTAGAATGAGATTTGTATAATGTGGACCTAGAGGAGTGAGAAAATTTAAAAAGAATGAATTTCATGACACTACTAGAGGATTAAGAGGATAAAATAGTTTAAGTTATGAAATTAATCAATTATGTTATTTTAACTTTATATTTTTAAAATATATTTTAAAAAATTAATATATATTGTTGCCGCTCCCAACCCTACGTTTCCTACAAATTTAGGTGAAGCTTCTAGCCGTATCGGATACTCGTGTCCACGTACCCACGTTCCAAAAACTTGGCAACATAGGAAAAAACTAACCACTGTTAAGAGTTTTCACCTTCCAACGCAGTGGTACCATCCACGTATGATCCCCGTTGCAAACATAGAAAATAAACAAAGCAAATTTCATTGTTATTGAAGCATCACAAGTTCACGCCACACATTTGTAAGAATCCCCAATTGAACATAAAAAAACTCACATTTGATGAATTTTCTATTAAGCTCTAGGAAATAAATCTCCCAATTTTTCCATGCTTTGAATGAAGGAAGTTGGCCTCTTTTATAGGCCAAAAACCTCTCAAACCCTTTCTAGAAAATAAAAATAAAAAATAATAATAAAATATTCAAAAATAAAGTGAGATCTTAGATCCACTATTTTTTCCATCAAAACCTTTACCTAACTGCCACAAAACCTGATGAGGCTAAAGCTAAAGAGAAGCACAAAAAGGATCTGATTAGGGCACAAAGGATTATTGCTGACTCTATCAAGGATCACTTGGTCCCTCAAGTGTCATCCAAGAAGACTTCGAAAGAAATGTATGATGCCCTAGAAAGGATGTATGAAGGAAGAAACATCAACAAAAATATTATTCTAAGAGCTCAATTGAAGAGCACCAAGATGAGCCATGGAGAATCCATCAAGGGCTATTTCATAAGGGTCTCCCAGTTCAAGGAACAACTAGAAGCCATTGGAGACAACCTTGATGAAGATTAGTTGGTTATGACTGCGTTGGTTATGACTGCTCTCAATGGTCTCACTAGACCCTGGGATTCATTCATCCAAACTATGTGTGGCAGAGAGGAAAGCATGAAGTTTGATATTATATGGGAAGATTGTATTCAAGAGGAGTCTAGAGTGGCCAATAGAGAAGCTCTATTGAAGGAAGATGATCAAGCCCTAGCCACCCATACGAAGAGAAGAAGAAGTCAACCCAACTTCAAGAAGGGAAACCACAGGGAGTCTCGACCTCCTGGAAGGTTCCAAAGAACAAGAGAAAGTCTCCCAAAGAGGGACTACTCCATCTTTCAATGTTTTCATTGTGATAAGGTAGGACACATTGCTAGAAATTGTCCTTTGAAGAAAGAAGAATACAAGAAAAGGAACAACAACAAAAGACGCCATGCACATCTTGATGAAGATGAGGATGAAGAAGGACCTCAGAGAAAGCAAGCAAGAGAAGAAGATGCAGAAGAGTATGTACTATTCTCTGCACTCTCTGGGTCTGGAACACCTGAAGAAGACACATGGCTTATTGATAGTGGTGCTTCAAAGCACATGACAGGACAAAAGAAAATTCTGTCAAAAATTGAAGAAAGGAACTCTCCTCAGAAAGTATCTTTTGGAGATGACTATCAATATCCAATCAAAGGAATTAGTATGAATGAGCATAAGTGGCGATTCTGATTTGATAATCCTCCAGGTTCAGAATGAATTTGCTTGTAAGTGTAAAAGGTTGAAACAATATAGAAATGCAGTGTGGAACACGATGGAATATTTTGATGCCCTAAACTTTACTTCAATTCGTATGGAAGAAAAGAACTTGGTGGACAAGTTGGAAGTAGTAGCCTCAACTCTACAACCCTTTGAGGAGTTGTTGAACGGTGATGGTAAATTCGAGATAAATTTTAGACCATCTGTCCCAGACAACATGGAACATTGGTAGGTTTTTCAAAGTGATGAACAAATCCTGAAGTTTCTTCATAATGTCGAGGATTTTTCCAACTTTAGTGTCAGCTTCCAGGAGGAAGGTAAAGAGTATCAGGGAGAAGGTAATCAGTTTGATAATCCGATACCTCGTGGCTTTGTTGGACTTGAGCAAATTTTTGACAGACATGATCGTAGAAAGATAATATTGATTCAATGAAACCTGGAGATTACATAGAAATCAATATTGGATCAGATAAAAACCCAAAATTGATAAAAATTAGAAAAGGGACAACTGAAAAGGAAAGGAATGACTTAATAAACTTGGTTAAAGAACATAGGGATGTATTTGCTTTCTCATATGATGAGCTGAGACCATATCAGGAAGATGTGTTCCAACATGCCATCCCTTTAAAGCAAGATGTCAGAGAAGTCAAACCCTTTCGGCAAAAACTAAGATAAACAAACCCCAAGTTAGCCCCCATAGTTAAAAAGGAACTTGAAAAGATGCTAGCTGCAGGGATTATTGTGTTGATGAAATTGTCATTGATGCCAACAAGGACTTGCAGTGGCCACTCTTTTAGGGGTGATGTAAAAGCCCTATCAGGATCAAGCTGTGTGTTCCAGTCTCCTTCATTCATGGAAGATATTTGCTGCCTGCAATTGCAAATTGGCTGCTCAAGTTGTGGACAAATGGACATTAACTGATGAATATTTTTTTTAGTATGTTGGCTCAGAAATAGAATGTCGGCCCAGAAATAAAATATTTTTTATGTCGGCCCAGAAATAGAATGTCGGCCTAGAAATAAAATATTTTTTAAGTTGGCTCAGTCAAAGTTTTATTAAAAAATAAAATATTTTTTTTTGTATGTCAGCCCCATTAAAAATTAAAATATTTTAGCAAGTCGGCTCCCTAAAATATGGGTGAAAATTTAGTATTTATACCCTATCAAATCCTCATTTTTGATGTGGAAATTTTCGTGGAGCTCTGAGGCAGCCACAGAACAGCAAAGGAAATTTTTGGTGGAGCTCTGAAGCAGCCGCAGAACAGCAAAGGAAATTTTTGGGAAACACATGGGCTATTGACTGAGATTTTTTTTTAAAGGAGGCATTCTGTTGATTATTTTCTTTTTACACTTTTTTTTTCATCTTCAGATCTGTATGTGAAGCAGAGGTTTCATAGGCAAACAGAGAGAGAGCAATGGTTTAAAGAGATCATCCATTTTACTTGTGACTCGAGCTTAGTGGACAAGGAAGAGAGAGGACGAGTTTCCTGGGTTTACACGAGGGCACACTCTGCTGGTTAGCAAAATCATGGGCATCAAATCTATGGACATCTCTTAGTGTAGCGACTTACCATCTTGAAGAAGAGTTGCCAAGTGAAGGGGATTCATGTGTGTGACAGCCATTAGAGGAGAAATCTGCATGAAATGAAGGGAACACTTGTAGCATCCTGCCAAAGGAAGTTGTGGTCATCTACAGCAGCCTTCAAACTTGTTTTGAGTGCTTAAAAATCTTAACAAAAGGATCGAGTTACTCTTGGGTAAAGGCAGCCACAAATAGTAACCCTTTTTTTCACAGAGATAGTAACCCTTTTTTTTGGTCTTCAATCTCTTGGGTTCACTCCTGTATACAGTCTATTTTTGAAAGTTTTTTTTTGGGGTTTATGTACATTCCAACAGCCCTAAGTTTATCAGCCTATACAGACCCAAGTTTGTGAAATGTTATACCACAGTGTGTTCAAACAGTTCTGAATTTTCACAGTAATTACATATCAGCAGACTGTAGTTTGATGAGACCTCAGTGAATCACACAGTCACGAGCTTGTTTTGCAAGGAGTGTATTTCATTGCCATTGAGCATTGTAATCTGTCTTTCTCAAGTGACAGTTCACTATAGTCTGGGCCTAAAGATAGCCGCTACAGGTAGGAAGAAAGGGTCTCCATTATATACCGGTCAATCAGCTACAGCATTGATATATCTACTTATTTTTTTACTGTTTAGCAGCTTGCTTGCTTTCTAGAGACATTCTTCATGGCGTCTCTAACCCTGTAATTCATCACTATTCATCCTTTAGTGTATTGGTATTAATTCAGCCCTTTCTTAAGCTGTTGTTCTTGGTTATTGAAGACTGTCCAGTTTATTGTGACTTGGATATAGCTGAAATGTTTCGTGGTGATGCATGAGACTTTTGTGAAAACTGAACCCAAGCATTCAGCACTTGTTTCTCTGTTAAGAAAACTTGGATAGAAGCTATAGTAGTAAGAACTTAAAGTGTTTGATGAAATACCACAACCAGACCTATCTGTCGGTGACTCAGTTCACAGTAAGTCAGATTTCATTCCCAATAAGCCACAACAGTTTGAAAGAGAAGTGTTTGACAGAGGACCATAGCCACTTTATCAGGGAGTTTGAGAAAATGTTTGACAGTCCCTCGGTGATGACTAGCAATGTTCAATTGAATTTGTAGATGTCCTAAGTTTGAGCAGCAACAGAGATAACTTTATCTAACTAGAAGATATGAACAAAGATATGTGCATACCTTCATAAGCAGACTTTGATGGTTTGAGGAACCTTTAATGTTCAGACCTTGATAGTTGGCAGATTGACAAGGGCAAGACAAATGTTGGTGGATAGAATGAGTTGCTAATAACTGAGTCATCTACACAGTCCTTGGTTTACACAGTGAACCAATTAACATGCAGTAACATGTTTTTGAGCAGAGATAACACAGTGACATATTGATGAGCAGAAATGCACGATAAATGAACAGAGCAGATGACCGATATGAGCAGAATGTTGATTTAACAGTGTGACAGAAGTAATATCTTGATGTATGCAAACAATGATGAGCACAAATACATTGACCTTGATGATGAACTGTGTTTTTACTCAGCCAAGACTTGACAGGTGCAGACCTCTGAAGGCATGAGCAGATTTTTGAAGACATGAGCAGTAGGTGCTTGGGGAGACCTCTTGATAACTTGATCAAGGTGTGATAATGACAGTTTGAGATCTATAGCAGCAGACAGTGATATTTGATTCAAGAAGTGGCAGACTTCATGACAGTCACAATATTGCAGCAAATTCATCCTTTCCGATAAACACCAGCAAAAGGAACATCTGTGAAGTGAGCTGGGCATCTTCGTGGAGTCCAAAATTGAAGACAAAAAGGGGTTCACTGAGTCTGACAGAGGACACCACAGAGTTGGCTTTGATCCACTTGTGCAGCAACAAATCTACACACTCTTGAGGTGTTACATACACAGGTATTTTGCATAGGTAAAGTGGAGAATGGCAGGAGTCTGATTTGTGAGAAGACCTTTGATGATCTTGAAGCATTTAACAAACCTTTGAAGACATGAGCAGACCTAGATGAACAAAATCCTTGAAGACTTAGCATGAAAGGACATGAGCAGCATTGTATGTTCCTTGATGACTTGGAATGATGATCAAAGACTAATGAGCTGTGTTGACCAGCAGAAGAAGTACTGATCAGCAGTAGATGGCCAGCAGCAGTGATGATGAGCAGATAACCAGCAGTGTTGAATACATGAGCAGATGAACAAGATGATTGATGCTCAGCATTATTCATAAGGCAGAATGATGAGCAGTGTTACAGCAGAGTTGATGTGATGAACAGTGTTACAGCAGAATTGATGTGATGAGCAGCATTAATGGCAACACAAGTATACTGTATTGTAAAAGCAAGCTTGTCTTGCTTTTGAGGTTAGGATACCTCAAACCCTTCTTAGCAGGGTCTAAGAAAACCAGGCTGGGTCCTGGATACAGAGTAGGTGCTCTATGTATCAGTAGGTGCTGATTTTGCCTAACGGTTGTAGCCGAACCGAAACTAATATAAAAACATTACAAATTTATATGATGTGGTGTTCTTCTGTGTTATGGTTCTTGATGAGTTAAATGCTATGATATGTGAATGATGAACTTTATGAAATGATTATGAGATTGGTAGAATAATGAAATGATGAATTGGTAGTTAAGTGTGACAGGTCAAGAAAAGTTGTAAAAAATTGCTTCACACTGATTCACCCCCCCCTCTCAGTGTCTACATGTTGCACCAACAAGACATTTATCCTGGCTCCTTAACTTGGTGGTGGTAAGAAAAATGAATGGTAGTATAAGGATATGTATAGATTTCAAGAATCTAAACATAGCTTGTCAGAAGGACAATTATCCATTGCCTAATATGGAGACCCTTCTCCAAATGGTAACAGGGGCGGGCATGATGTCCATGTTGGATGGGTTTTTAGGATACAACCAGGTAGTGATTTAGAAGGAAGATAGGCATAAAACTACTTTTAGCTCCCCTTAGGGTATTTTTGAGTATTTGAGGATGCCTCTTGGTTTGTTGAATGATGGGGCCACTTTTCAAAGGGCCATGGACTATGCATTCAAGGAGTTGATTGCAAATTGATAGAGATCTACCAAGATGACTTGACGGTTTTTTCAAAATAAAGACCAAGTCACATAGGCCATCTTAAGCAAGTCTTTGAAAGATGTAGGAAGTATGGTATTTCTCTCAATCCAACAAAGTTTGTTTTTGGAATTGACGAAGGAAAGCTTCTAGGACACATCATCTCTAAAGACGGAGTCAAAATTGACCTTGAGAGAATTGAAGCCATTAAAAAGATTCCCTTGCCTAAAAATGTCAAAGCTCTCCAATCTCTTAATGGGCACATCAATTTCATTAGAAGATTTATTTCAAACTTAGCTGAGTACATGAAACCTTTACAAAAGCTGTTGAAAAAGGATGCTACGTTTGAGTGGACTAATCAAGGTAGAGAAGCTTTCAAATGCATTAAAGAAGCCATCACTAGATCTGCTGTCTTAGTCAGCCCAAACTACTCCAAAGATTTCATGATCTTCTCCTTTGCATCTGAGGATACTATTGCGGGCGTTTTGCTACAGAAAAACAATGAAGGATTTGAGCAACCCATCGCTTTCATGAGCCAGGCCTTGCAACACTTCGAGCTGAAATATACAACCATGGAAAAACAAGCTTTTGCCTTAGTAAGATCTCTGAAGCATTTCAGAACATATGGGGGGTTACTCTAAGATAGTCTATTATGTACCTCACTTAGCAGTTAAGGATATCTTGTGTCAACAAGATTGCTTAGGTAAAAGAGGTAAGTGGCTGTCTAAAATAGAAGAGTATGACCTAGAGATTAAACCCACAAAATTAATCAAAGGACAGGGCCTAGCAAAAATGTTAACTCAGGGTAATGAAGAAGCTTTAGGAATAATTTGTCAGAATGAAAAACCTACACCAAGCATGCCTCCAGAATTGCAGCGTTTAGATCAACATTGGTACTCTGATATTATATTCTTTCTTCAAAACCTTACATGGCTCGAACATGTAAAAGGCCATAAAAGAAGGGCTTTAAGGTTAAAGGATGTCAGATATTTTATCACTCAGGAAGGACTGGGTTGGAGAAACTCAAATGGAGTGATCCTTAGATGTGTTAATGAGCAAGAGTCTAAGAAACTCTGGATTGAGTTCCATTTAGGATTTTGTGGTGGCCATTGTGCAGCAGAGACGACAACCCACAAAATCCTGAAAGCAGGTTACTATTGGCCCTCCCTATTCACAGATGTTCATAAGTTGGTCAAGGGTTGTCAGTTGTGCCAGTGGTTCACTGGGAAGCCTAGGTTGAAAGCCTTACCTTTGCAACTAGTTTTTGTTCAAGCCCCTTTCCAGCAGTGGGGGCTTGATTTTATCGGTAAATTCAAAGACAACTCTAACAATGGTTATTGTTGGAACTTAACATCTAACGATTATTTCACTAAGTGGGTGGAGGCTATCCCCAGTAAGTGATTTGGTGCTCTAGCCAAAATAACAACTGATAAAGCCAAAGCTTTTAGTTCCGCAGAGTTCAATGGCTTTTGTTTCAAATATGGCATTATCCTATCCCATTCTTCCAATTATTACCCGCAGGGTAATGGCCTTGTGGAGTCCAACAATAAGAACTTAATGACTATCCTTAAGAAAGCAGTTGGAAATAGTAAGAAGTCATGGGATGGTAAGATTAAGTATGCACTTTGGGTGGATCGGATAACTAAGAAAATTGCAACCGGGAAAACCCCTTTTGAACTTGTGTATGGTTTGACTGTTTCACTGCCCATCTACCTTCAGTTACCTGACATGAAGATGCCCCAGGTGTATGAAATGGAAGAAGACTCCATGCCTAATAGGATTAATCAGATCATTGAGCTAGATGAAAACCAAAGAAAGGCCCTTGATCATAGTATCAGAAATCAAGATAATATCAAAAGAACCTTCGACAAGTCGGCTAGGCCAAGAGATTTTCAGATTGGGGATACAATTCTTCTTTGGGATAAAAGGAGAGAAGCCGGGAAAGCACAGAAAGTTTGAAAGCTTATGGTTGGGTCCATACATTATATATAGCGTGGCCGACACAAATTCATTTCTCTTAACACTATGGAAGGAGAAAAGTTGCTCTTACCAGTGAATGGACAACAATTAAAAGTGTTCTTCGACAATGACATTTAATGCCCATGGTGGCATTCTAAAGGGATTTTCTAAACCCTCATCTTTTCCTTTCAGTTATTTCCTTTTTGTACCATAGTTTTGTAATATTTTTTGTATCATATTTAGTTTTCTGTATATTCTGTATGTAGCATAGGTTTTACCTTATGCATAGTTGTTGTAACTTATGTATTTCATTTTGGCTTTATATATATATGTGGTACTGATGCACTTTAATTTTGTGCAGGACCAGGGATTCTGGGCCGCTCGCACACTCTTTTTGAATGAAAATCAAACAAGTGCACGTGGCGTAGTTAGAGCCATATGTTACCAACTATTTTGAACAATAGTTGAACTTTCTATTGAGCCGCCAGTTATTGAACATGATGCGTGTTCATTTCCAGAGTTCAGAAGTTTAGTTTGTTCCATACTTAACCAATTTTTGCTAGCCTTTTATATTTTTTGTCAAAATGACCAAACCCCCTGGGGTTTGTAATAAAGTGTGCTAGTAGGGGGGTCTTGAGTGGCTCGGTTCCCTTAGACTTAACAATCAAATAAGGTATTCCAAGGAGTTTTTTCCCATGTCGATTATTCTTTGCCTTTAGCCGAGTAATAATCGATGAGTTTTTCTCCTGCTACCTCCAAAGCTGGAATGCCTGAATTTGGTGGTTAGGCCTTGAGGGGTTATTAGACTACAACTGTAAAATATGAACTTGCTAGACACTATTGGTATGTCCTATGGTCATTTCTTAGGTCTCGAGGTGTGTTAAAACATTTTCCAAAAAAATTTTTAGCAGACATCCTCGAGTTTTTATTTTTTATTTTTTAAATAATTAAAATTTTCAATTAATTAAGCCATTTTTCCTATGGTGTAATTGAAAATTTTCAAAATGTAAGAATTAAGTGGTTTGGGGGTGGATTTTGACAAATGAGTGCTTGTTTTCTAATCCAAAACACTCATTTAACTCCTAGACCCACTTATCCTAAGTTTTTGATGATTATTTTGCACTTAATGAAATATTTTCTCAATATTAGTAAATGAAGAATATTTAATTAAAATAATCAAAAAAATATTCTATGGAGATAAATAAAAAACTCTCCAAAATAAACCAAATTGAATAAAGTAAAGAGCTATATGACATGGCAAAGAGCATCTGGGAAGATTCCAATCATCATCCAACTGATCTGAGTCAATATCAGAGCACAGCAATTAACTCCTCTTTGGGATTTGCGCCTCCTAACCTAGCATGGGCAAATTCCCTCTTTTGGCACGTTTTGATTGGTTAGTTGATGAAACCAATGATTAGGGTGGGCGCCTTGCCTGGGTGGATGCCGCCTCACCCCAATCACACCTTTTCGAAGTCCAGTTCACCCTCAGTTCATAGCAGTCAAACTCCAGCTACTTGGTGGTTGCGTCGTCCCTCATGCAATTCGCTAGGGTTCCTTAGCTCTCTTCATTTTTTGTATAAATAATGGGTCTGCTCCATCTTTAGGGTGTATAATTTTTGTAGAGAACCTCTGGTGAAACTTTGTGTAATGCTTGTTGCTTTCATGCAACCATTGGAATAAAGAAAGAGTTTGGAGGCTCAGGTGGTGTGATTTTGTGAATGCATAAGCTTGATGGATGAGGTGATATAATTTTAATTTCGCTCTTGCTTTGTCAATGTGGGGTTATTAATCTATGCTTTAGAAGGCTCTTAGAAGCACATAAGAATAGATATTTGTAGCTTCAATTTATCTATTTACTGATTTAGTCTTAGAGATCTAAAAGAGCATTGTTTTATTCAGTTGTATTTCATGTTGCTTTTGATCTCAATTTGTGAATGGTACATGATCTAATCCCTTTATTGCCAAGTGTATGAGTTTTTGTTTGTAGGTCACTCTATCCTCCCAAGTAAAAGGTTGAGCTAGTGTGCATCTCCTTTTCTTGGAGCCGAGTACAAAGTTCAATAAGTATTTACTTCGTGAGATCAAAGTTGGTTTCAAAGATCCAAAGGTCTAATCGGTTCTACCTTATTTTATTCATCTTTGAAGTAAATTCTTTAAAAAAAATCTTAAATTTGGTTTGGAAAGGTTTGAGCTTCCCTTTTTTCTTCAAACCTTCTCCCTCTTGTTCATTGCCTTCTTCATCGTGTTTGCTGCCCTCTTTTTGCAGCCCTCTTTCACCTCTTTTGCGGTTCTCTTTCACCTCTTTTTACAGCCTTATTTTTCGCCTTTTTCTTCTCTTGATTCATGGCTTCTTCCTTTGTTTGATTTCTTCTCTTTCACCTTAGAAACTTAGTTTCTTTTAAATCATAGTTTAGATCTTTATTTGTTCTTTCATTTATTTTATTTTTGTCTAACACTTAACAAGTTATTTTTTCAAAGCTCTTATTTTTAGGAGAATCAAGAAAGCCCAAAGGCTAGAAGCGAACAAAGAGAAAAAAAAGACAAAAAACACTTCCCTCTTCTTTCATTCCTCTTTCTCACCTTGTGCTTTCAAGAAAAGATAAAAAGCGTTGTAAAAAAATAATAAAGAGCAAGTGGGATAAAGGCTCCCACACCCTACTTCCCCCATTTAGGGGAAGCCTGTATCGTCCTTTGGTCCATTTCCTTTGCTTTATACCTGCATAGTAATTTCTTAGAGTAGAATAGGAAAAGTTAGTCTTGTTGGTTCTATAAAAGTTTGCTAGTATAGTTTTACTTCATCGTTTTTTAAGCTTTCTTATTTTATTAAATTATTAAAAAAGAAAAGAATCCAAAGTCTCTTGAATCTCACTAAAAAGTGGATCAAGAGCACTCTCTATTGGAGAGGCTTTACCTTTTTTGTCTTAGATTAGTTTGACTGCTTTTTATCAATTGTTAAAAGAAAAAGAACACAAAATCTCTTGAATCTCAACGTAAGGTGGATCAAGAGTGCTCTCTGTCGGAGAGTTTATGGTTTAGTTTATTTATATTCCTTTAGCAGCTTTTTCTTTGTTTTTATAAATCTCTTGAATCTCGCCATAAGGCGGATCAAGAGTGCTCTCTGTCGGAGGGTTGTTACAATGGCTCTTGTTCACAATTAATAAAATCAGAACAAACATTTACTGCACCGTGTATGCTCTACCTTGTTGGGATACGCAGAAGCAGTTGTAGACTCTTTAAATTTTCACATTCTAATCCAATTCAAATTAATAAAACTCACAACTCTCGAACATTAAGGAAATCCGGCGTAAACGAATAATCGAAAGTGGGCAAATTTTTCCTAGGGACGCAGGAACCACTGTACCGAGACCTTGACCTTGAAAGCACAGTTAGGCTACACCCTTGTTGGTGTAGTGTTGAACACCGCTTTTAGAGGGTCCAAACAACCCACATGTCCTTGTACGGAACCACTTAGATTGTTATCCGAACATATCTCTAGTACCGAAAGGTATATCTTGGAGATCCCCTTCCCTTTTAATAATCAACTTCCCCTTTAAAATTTACAGTAAGATTGAACACTTGCAAAGCGATCTCAAGCACTCCATCCGGCACTGGTCTTATCTATTTGCTTATTATCAATCTGAAGCATTGTTTTTATCTATTTTTCATATCATGGATGCTTTACTTTAATTGTGCAATTGTCAAATGGTTGTGTATCTTTAATTTTACTTGCAAGTGCTTGCTTGGTTATTTTGTTGTAAGTCTACTTCCAAAAAAAAACTCGTAAAAAACGCCCGTATGGATCATACACCTAAATATCTTTAAAACACTTGAGCCTTAGAAACTCTTTGTAGGACTACCCCCCTTGGCTTTATTAGGAGTTTTCCTTTCCTCCAAGGCCACACCTTTCCCCCCAGGGAAACAGCTATTCGAAAGGTTTCTGCTGACGGGTGTGCACATCGGCGGGAAACAGACTTGATAATTTCTATGTTGGGGTTGTCTATAAGAATATTTTATATTAACTTACACTAATAGGACACCTGTAATATGTTTTTGAATAGGCGTTATTGCATTTAAGAATTAATGTAGCTTGATTTTCTCTTGGATGTTTCGCAAACTTAATTTTTTTATTTATTGCAGCATGTTTCCCAAACTTAAATTTTAAATCACTAGATTTAGGTAGGGAAAGGCAGCTTTGTTTTCACATATATTTATAAGGTATTAGGGAAAGTATGGCTTCTCTCAGTTTTATATGGGTAAGTTTTACTCTAAGGAAATAGTTTTACTCTAAGTTTTAGACCGTAAATTGGTTCAGTTTAGCCTATTAAGTATACTTTTGTCAGTGATTTGGTATAAATCTTCTGATTATGTTCTTTTTCTTTGTAGTTGCCATGTAGATCGATCCACTTTCGCGAGTCAATGATAAAAGTAGAACGCGATGAAAGTTATGTTCGTTACCAAAGCATCAACTCTTTGGAAATTTGTGGAACCAGGTTAGATATCATTATATTATATGCTTTCTGTGTTTTGTCTATTTGCATAGTATTATAAGTAAAACAGTAATTAAATATGCTATGATTGGATATATTGAACCATAATGCACAATAATATTTACACAATGAAATTGGAGTAAAATGCAGACGAGTTAGTTAAAGAATACCATATAGGCAAATTTAAAATCAATGAGAAAGGTGTAGTAGTAAAATAAAGGAGATAGACAGCAATTAATTGGTGTTTATGCATTTGGGAATGTTTGCAACACTTTTTTGTGTTTGTAAGGATAAATTGTCATAGATCAATAGGTGAAAGCATGAAAGTGAAATGGGAATTTAATAATTTATATTTCCTATACAGGCTTGATTTTCATAATATTGCTAATAATGTGGCATATGGACATTATGGAAATATGTTTAAAATCACTAGGGATAGTTTCAAGATTGAATGTCTTGCACATATTAAGTAGATTTGTTTATTTCGAAGAGATTTGATGTACTTTCAAGTCCTAGATATTGTAATGAACATAAGTCATAATAGTGCATGTTAATTTTGCATACACACAAAGTATACCCAACATTGGCATCAATTACATCTCCGAGAAATAGACTAGGAAATAGTTACATAATAAACCCTTAGATATTAGGAGAACCCCAAATAACGCTTTTACTTGTCAAATATCAAATCATAAGTCAGTCTCCTTAAGAGTTCCTCTATTGAAGTCTTATATATAAATGTTCTCACTCATTGCCCATGTTGTCCCACAAGCAAACCAGCCTAATTTTGCAAATACATTTGCTCCTTATACAGTCAATTAGGGTTATTAGATATGTTACCACCTTAATGGTACCATGTGTCCTGGAGGTGTTGTAAGGTTACGGGTATGCTACAGGATGTCCATCCTTATACCGGCATGACAACATCATTTTCAAAAGCAGATGGAGTCCTGATAGAGGGATGGATTGCTGAGTTTCTCCACCTGCAATAGAAAGTTTTAAAGCACATATCCGTGGGCAGAGGTTTTTGTCACTTCGCCAACTTTGCAGTCAAATGATTTTTAAAGCTGAAGTAGCATTCCTTGAGAGCACATCAATAGAATCTCCCTCATCAGCAGATTGATTAACTTTCTGAGTCGCTGAACAAGTCTCCAAGAGTTATGAAACAAACTCACGAGGGCTGGAGATATTCACTAAAAGTTGGCTTCCAGAGGCTCTTCCTCTAAAGGGTATTGTTTGCTTGTCATGGATATGGAGATACCTGTACTTTTTTCTTTGAAGGAATAGCTAGAAAAATTGCAGCTGCTGGATATGGTGTATTCTCCATGAATTATCGCAGATTTGGCCTTTCGGAAGGTTTGCATGGTTATATTCCAAGCTAATTTGAAGAACTTATTGATGATGTTATTGAACATTTCTCCGAAGTCAGAGCACAGTCAGAGTTCAAGGATCTTCCAAGCTTCATTTTTGGACAGTCCATGGGTGGGGCAGTGGCTTTGAAGGTTCACTTGCAACCTCTTGCATGGGGCTATTCTTGTTGCTCCTATGTGTAAGATGGCAGAGGAAGTCACTCCACCCCGGAAAGTGTTACAGGTTCTGGAACTCTTATCTCGCCTCCTTCCAAAACAAAATCTGTTTCCTCAGAAAGATATATCAGAGTTGGCTTTTAGGGATCTGAAGAAACGAAAGAGGGCAGTATATAATGTAATTGCCTACAAGGATAAGTTACGCCTTAGGACTGCTATGGAGCTGCTAAAAACTACAGCAGAGTTAGATAACCAATTGTCCCAGGTTTCATCCCCATTACCGATCTTGCATGGAGATGCCGACCAAGTGACAGATCCCTCTGTTAGCAAAATATTGAATTTCAGTTCAGTTCAGCATCCAAAACAGCATTCAAATCAGTTACGCGGAGATACCACTGAGCGCATGGAATCTTCCTTTGACAGTCGTAACTCGTGGAGCTTTGAGTTTGCCAAACCGAATCCAAGCGAGCGGTTTCAAATCTATTGCCGATAGGCTTTACGATAAAATGGAGTGTTGCAGCAGTTAACAGGGCACTACTAAAAATGCACGGGTGCATATTATTGGTGCTGTTGAGGCATCATTTGTTGACAATTTTGTTTTGACAGGCATTGCAACCATCGATTTTCTTTTTGGGTTGGCAGATTTCCGAAGCAATAATATGTTTTGATGAATCCGGATAGAACCTATTGTCTGCCTATTGCACACCAGCAACAGAAATCTTCCGAAAGCTGTCTCTTCACTTGAGAAAGTGGCAGAGGTGTGACCTTGAGGGCAAGCACAAAGCCAGGTACTGTCACCTACTCCTAGCTCCTTCGTTTATGCTAACTCCTAATGAAGCCAAGGGGGGTAGTTCCTAACAAAGAGTTTCTAAGGCTCAATGTGTTTAAGTAAATTTTATGAAAGTGATGCAAACGGGTGTTTATTAGGAGTTTGTTATCATGAACGAAGATTGCAATTCTTATAACTGAAAAATAAACACAAGACAAAAAGCAATCCATGTTGCTATCACTAGATTAAAAGATAAACAATATAATGAGAGCTCGTGAAATAAGATAGCATTCACAGATATAGATCTTACTTGAAAAAACCCAAAGGACAAATGGCCCAGATCAATAATAATGCATAAGATTTTAAAACAGACCAGTGCCTTATGGAGTCAAATGTCTGAGATGCTTGGGAATACTGAAAATACAAGTCTCAACATAGTGCTAGTGAAAGTGTTTTGTGATTGTTCTTGGTTTATTTTAAAGTGTTTTAGTGGTCTTGTTTATTATGGGTCATCAAAAGGTATCAAAAGACTAACCGAGAAAGCGTTCCAAGTTATTCTGTTCGAGACATGTCGGCCTGTCCAGTATCCCAGGCTGGTATCCTGCGGATTGACCAGCTAGCCGATACTCTAAGACAACGGGGAGTTTCGGCGCTTTTACTAAGAATGACCTTGAATACTTTCGGCAACATCGGTGCGTTGGGTATGGGGGTAAAAATTTATTACGTTGTTACTTGAGAGATTATCAAATCCGCTCACCGTTCTGAGTACGAGCCCAACTATGAAAGTCGGTAGAGCATACTAGGTGAGGAATAGCAACGAAGTAAATTAATTAAGGGGAAAATGTGTGTTGCAAATTTTATTAGAACACAATTAAACTCTCGGACAGAGAGCGCTCTTGACTTTGTCTTATAACAAAAGTTCAAGAGTCTTAGTTACTGTAAATGCCTAAATGCAAGGATGATGCAAGACTATTATGCTCTTCGACAGAGAGTGCTCTTGACTTGGATTTCGGCAAGTTCAAGAGACTTAGATTTAAACTAACAAGTTAAAGAGCAAAAGTGCATGAATGAAAGAATAACCACAAACCTTCCGACAGAGAGCACTCTTGATCCACCTAACGGTGAGATTGAAGAGATTTCAGTTTTTTTTTTTACTTTTGCAATTTATATTAAATGAAAGAAAGCTCTAAAATAAAGTTAAACAAAAACAAGAAGCTTTTTTCTTTGGACTTTCCTATTCTATTCTAACCAATTATTCTACAAGCATAAAACAAAGCAAATTGCAAACATGAAAAGCAAATTGGAAACTGAGCTCTGATCTTTACTTCACACCGGGTAATCTACAAAACTAAAGTACCCTTCAAGCAAGTGATTAGATCTGTTCTGTATAAACCAAACAAGAACCGAAAAGCATGAGTACCACTGAATACAATATGCAATTCTTGGATCGTGTATAGCTACACATAAGCAAGCAAGTTGAAACTTCAAATGCCTACTCTATGGATTACATTATAACCTTCTAAGCTAGATAGCACAGCATGCATGAATAATAAAATAACTACATAGATATCACCTTGGTTATAAGCCAAATATTCACCATGAAAGTTCGTGCACCATCAAATTGTCCTCCAAGGACTCAACTTTATTCATAACATAGATAAGAAATTACAATCATACGGGCAGAGGTCCTCTGCAAATCCATCCCCTTTGTAGAGCTAAAAAGAGCCTCTACTTATACAAAATACCAAACCCCAGGGGCTTTTAATGAACCAGAGATCAATCCGGAGTTAAGTTGGGCCTAAGCGGAGCTGAAGTGAAGAGGAACTAGAGAGGAACTGAGCTAATCCGCCAACACACTCAATCAAACCCCCACCAAAAAACAATTCGACGTCTCCCTCTCCCCTCACATGTGAGCTTCACAAGGTAGGTGAGGAAAATGCGGTGATGTCTTAAGCTCCACAATTCGCCAACATTTAGAGACCGGTGTGAGTCTCACGTCAACCTCCAACCGATTCGCAAAATCCCAAGATCATGCGCTTGATTAAAGTGGTGAGTCACGCTTGATTGGTGGTAACATCCCACTTACCTAACGAATCAAAGATTTGGCCCCTGACTTGTTTCTCACCAAAGTAATGACGCCAACCATGCAACGTGAGTGGGATCCACTAGGTGGATTCGTTAGCTCCAAGCTTAATGGCGTTGTTGTCCGTTGATTGCACACCAGCAGCAGAAATCAATTGAAAGCTATCTCCTCACTTGAGGAAGTGGGAGAGGTGTGACCTTGGGGGCAAGCACAAAGCTAGGTACTGTCACCTACTCCTAGCTCCTCCGTTTGGGCTAACTCCTAACGAAGCCATGCGGGGTAGTCCCTAACAAAGAGTTTTCTAAGGCTCAATGTGGTTAAAGTGTTTTAATTAGTTGCAGATGCGGATGGGTGTTTCTAGGAGTTATTATGATTAGAAGGTGTTTTACTTATTATGAGTTCGACACATAAAACAAAGCAATCCACGTTGCTAGCAAGAGATTAAAAGATAAGAAATAATTCAAGACTTCATAAATGTGCATTCACAGATAGAAATTAAAGAGGCGAAAGACAATTGATCCCAATATAGCAATTATGTGGATTAAAAGACCAGTGCCTTATGGAGTCAAAATACTGAAAATGCATAAAGAAATTAACAACAAGTCTTGAAATAAAACTATTGAATATTAGGTTATGCAAGTGCTCTTGGTATATTTTTAAGGATTTTAATGGTGATCTTGCTTAAGGTGTCTGGAAATCCTAACCGTAAATACCTTCAGTGGCTCCGTTCGAAGACATGACGGACCTGTCTAGAATCACAGCTAGGTGTTCAATAACTTAACCAACTGTGTCCAGATTGGGTTGCCCGGCGCCCACACTTGGAATTTGCCCACTACCTGAGTATTTTATCGAGACAACGCCGGTGCGTTGGTTATGGGGTAAAGTTTTAATTATGTTGTTATTGTGGTCTTAGCAAGTCCGTTCACCGTTCTGAGCACGAACCCGACTCGAAAGTCGGCAGAGCATACTAGGTGAAGGATATCGACGAAGTAAATTAATTAGAGGGGTGTGTGTTGAAAGTTAAATTAAGTCAATTAATGAAACTCTCCAACAGAGAGCGCTCTTGACCTTGTCTTATGACAAAGGTTCAAGAGTCTTATCTAATCTAGATGCCTAATGCAAGGATTATGCAAGACTAATGATGCTCTTCGATAGAGAGTGCTCTTGACTTGTGTTTCTGCAAGTTTAAGAGTCTTACTTATTGATTAACTGGATTAAACAATATGAGGTACGGAATTAAAGGAAAGATAGTTAAACAAACTCTCCGACAGAGAGCACTCTTGATCCACCTTATGGTGAGATTCAAGAGATTTTGGTTCTTTTTAAGATTGACAACTATATAGAAAGATACCAAAATGCAACAATATTACCTAGCAATTAGTGATTATACTAAAAGAACAACTAGCAATTAGTGGAAATGAAAACTAAGTACTCTTAAGCTTAAACTATGCTAAGAAACATGAAAAGGAAACAAGACACACTTCCCCCAAATAGGGGAAGTAAAAATGATGGGAGACTTGCTTCCACTTAGCCCTTTTATTAATTTTTACAATGATTATTATGCTCAGCTTCTTTTTGAATGAGCAGATGGTGAGAAAGGGAAGAAAGATGAGGGAGATGTTTTAGTTTTTTGCTCTTGCTTGCTTCCTTGTTTGTTTGTAGCCTTTGGGCTTTCCTTCACTTGCATGAAACTAAGAGCTCTAAACACAAACTTGTTATGATGTTAGTTTATAAAACATAAATTGAAACTAGATCTACAAACTAGGTGACAAAAAACTACTCAATCATTACCAAAAAAGAAGAAGAAAAAGAGGAGTAAAAAAGCTAAGGAGAGAGAGGTGAAAGAGGGGTGAAGCGAGGAGAAACAGAAGGTCAAAGAAGGTTGGAAACAAAGGCAAGAAAGAGGGCTGCAAAAAGTGATGAAGAAGGCTGAAAGTAAGGCCCAAAAGATGGTTGCAAAAGAGGACTAAAAGATGGCTGCAAAAAGTGAAGAAAGAGGACTAAAGAGGGCTGTCCAAAAGGTAAAAAAGAGGGCGCAAGTGGACAGCGAGAGATGGGAAGAAGTGGCTGCAATAAAAAGACAAACAAGGCTGCAAATTACAACCAGAACAGCCAACCGGGGCATAAGGCTTCATGAATGGATGTTCACTTTAGCCCAAGCCTTGCCTTAACCTAAGAATATGAAGATTTTATAAATTTTAAAGGATGAATAATGATGAAAGAAAACACTCAAACCTGTGGCCTTTTGATGATGCTTGGATTCCTTGAAGCTTGAAAATTTCGGAAGTTGCCTTGGCTTCAAGAGGAGAGGATGTACCTGAGCTCAAACTCCTACTTGATTTGATGAGGTAATCTGCAGAAATTCAACTCAACACTTGCAAAAGATGGATTAGGTCATGTATGTTTTATCAATTAAAATATAAAAGAGCATATCATATAACTGAATAATCAATGCTACTTTTGATTCCTAAGAGAAAAATCATAGAAGATTAAGTTGAAACGTCAAATAATCAATCTTACGTGCTTATAGAAGCCTTCGAAAGCATGGATTATTATCCAACCCAAGCATGAAAAGAAAGAATTTGAAACTTTATCACCTCATTTGCCAAGCATTCATCACATTTAACAAACCATGTATGCCTCCAAAGCCTTAAAATTTTATTCCACGGTTGCATAAAGCAACAAGCATTACAGAGTTTGGACAGAGTTTCTCTACACAAAAATCCATCTAAATAGAGCTAAAGGAGCCTCTATTTATACAATGAATGAAGAACCCAAAACCCTAAAACTAGAAAACCATACCTAACCGGACTAGCCAACACTGAGAGAGCAGACCTGAAGAAGATGGGCTGGGAATGAGGGGAGGCCTCCACCTAGGCAAGGCGCCCCCATTCCAACCCTCAGCACTGAAAACCGAGCCCAAACTGAGCCCACACGTGTGATGACGCCCCTGTTGGAGAGAGGAGGCGTGAGCATGGGGAGAGGCATGAGCATGTAGGTAGAACCACATTCTAGGTATGGAGGATGCCACTGCTAGGTTTGGAAAGGCCATTACTGGTGTAAACTTTAGTCTTTACCTCGATCACATCATCAGACCAATGAGTGCTCTCCATCTCATCAAATTCGGGAGTTTAGCTGGAGATGACAAACCTGTTAATTGAATATAACTTTATTGCTCACTGAATTCTGATTGAAGCTGAGTGATGATAACTGCAATCATCATAAATGCCCAATGAGATGTCATTTAGCCTTTTATTTCGCTGAATTTGGATTAATTTGGAGAGTTTTAATTTTCTCCAAAATAATCATTTTTTAATAAAAACTCCATTTTTCCCCAAAAATGACTTTTTTGAGAAAATGTGCGTTATGTGTTCGATTGATGATCTGAAAATTGGATCTGACTGGCTGGCTGATCAAGAATGATTTTTGGCTTAATGTTAGAGCCTTCAATCACTGAATTCGATGTCTGGATGACCCAATTAAATTTTTTTTTTTTTAACCCGTTCGAAAAAAAAATTTTGATTTTTTTTTAAAGGTCCTATTGACTTAGGACAAGACCATGCTCTACTCTAACAATGCCTAGTAGGTTTATAGCACTCAGTTGGGCTCTAATAACCCCCCAAGGCCCAGAATTCAACATCGGGCATTCCAGCTTTGGAGGAAGTGGGAGAAAACGTTGTCAATTATACTCGGCTATAGGCAAAGCATAATTGTCAAGGGCAAAAAACTGCCTGGAATACCTTAGTTGAGATTCTATGTCTCAGGATACCGAACCACTCAAAAATACCCTACTAGCACATTTTATTACAAACCCCGCGGGGCCATGGTCAAAATTATTCAAATGAAAAACTGGCTAGCCCATAGTTGCTAGACATGAAGACGGATCAACTGATACACTGGAGTCAGACATTGAACATGTCTGTCAACCGGTGGCTCCTCAGGTAACCCAACTATGGTACAAAAAAGTTGGTAACAGGCGTGAACATCAAAACAACTTTGACATCATCCCCTCTTGAAGTGATTCGTAGCTACTCCTTATGAATCAAATCGCAATCACTTCTTTGCAAATAATTGCTTGGATGTGGTTTATAAAATTAAATTACTTATCTAAATGGATGCCAACCCCCCCGCTCCCCCAATCCACCTCACGCTAGCCTTAACATGTGAAGAGAGGTTGACGTGAAGAGATAAATAAGTGAAGATTTTTAGGATAGCTTAAGTGTTAGACTTTAGTTTACTTTAATAAAGTCTCTTTTAGTGGCTAAAGTAATAGTTGCTTTTTTATAAAGTGAAGCTTTTAGGTAGTCATTTAGGGAAACAAAAGTGGATCTGATTCACTTTTATTTATTATTTATCTTTTTATTTATTTTTATTTTTTGAGAGCCTTTTTTTTGGTCCTTTAAAGAGCAAAGTCTCTTTCATTGTAAAGATGGAAAATTTGGCTAGGATGATTTTTCCCAAGAGTCAATAAAGAAAAACTCATGTTGAGTTTTTTGATATTTTGGGCTTCTCTGTCGTAGTTCTATGTTTTTCATAAGTTATAGACCAAGCCAGCATAGAGGGCTATAATCTAGCACATTGGGCAAGCATTGTGGCTGCTAAGTTGCTTGTCGCCGTTATGTTCTTAGAGGTCTAGGAGCAATGGATTGTAGTTGGTTATACTTCCATTCTCCTTGCCTCTATTTATGGAACGAACCAGCTTAGTCTCCCTTCTGTGAGACGCAAAGCCTTTTTGAGTCCCCTTTTGACTCCATTTACCCTTCTGGTACTGGCACTGGCCTTCCCTCGAGGACTGATCTTCCCTTCTCTTCTGTCCCATCAATCCGAGTCATTTTCCTTTTTGCTAGCCATGTTTCTCTAAGGCGGCCTCTTTAGATCGCCTTGCCCTCAGCCGCACCTGCCTTAGCGATCTGAACTTAGGGAAACCCCCTAGAGCTGGAGAAGAGCCAGCCTGAAGCGAGGAGAGAGGGGTGTGGTGACATTGGCCTCTCTCTCGAGAGTTGTCACAGGGCCGGCACGCCCGCAGTTTGGGCTTTCAGCACTCGCGTGCTAGTTTCGGGCGACAAAAAGATACATTACATAGTACCCTCGTTTGAAAATCTGTCTTCAAACCTATGTGTTTAAGGGTTTTTAACATGCTCTTTTGTTGCCATTGTTAATTATCAATCAATCCATATTTAATTATTTTCAGTGTCAATACTTGATAATTTAGTGGTGCATAATTTTTCTTTCTTTGAATTCATGGATTGTTATAACTTAACCACTTTGTTGGACTTGTTGTTCTGTGATAATATTCAGATGCATAATGTTTCCTTGATGCTAGATTCTATTAGTGCCATAGATTCTTCCATCCTTTTTCTATATAGTTTTGATGTGTACATTTTTTCTTCTTCTTTGCACTCTTACGGTAATTGGGGTGTCAATATTGTTTTCCTTCATTTTGCACACCGTTACGATTTGTTACCAACTAAGTTGCACCTAGCTGGACTTTTAGGCAAACCGACAAGGTTTGAACAAGAACACTTGTTCATTCATTAGAGTTCAATCTTCCGCTAGTATTTTTCTGGAATGTTTTCAAATTTTTTTGTAACAAATGTTCATACCCCATTGGGGAAATTGTAAAACGTGCTAGCATGGTCGATTTTATAGAAGATTCAGCTTCCTAGACTTGGACATCAAGCCGACTAGCTTAGAGTGTTTTTTCCCTTGGTAATTATTTGTTGTTGAACAAACGACTAATAATTTTTGAGTTTTTTGCTCACACCTCCAAAGTTGGGGTTGCTACGTTGTTGGGAGCGAGGAGCAGGAGCAGAGAGTGAGAGCGGGAGCGAAAAGCGAAATTTTCAAAAGATTCCATTTTGGGAGCGTTTTTTATATATTACATATTTTAATATATTTTGATGCATATATATTAAAAAAACATGTATTATGCCAAATTAGCTATAGAAAACATAGATATAAGCATTTAATGCACATATAACATCAGTCATCTAGGAGCTATGCTTTCTAACATTGTCATCAAATGATCAATCATCAACAATATCAACAATCAAATTTCAACATATAATATTTGCCATCTGTTGTCCGTTGAGATGCACACTAGCTGCAGAAATCTTTCGAAAGTTGTTCGCTCAGTAGAAGTGGGGAAGATGTGGCCTTGGGGGAAAGCAATGAGCCATGTACTGTCACCTGAATCCCAGCGACTTCGTTTAGGCAAACTCCTAACGAAGCCAAGGGGGGTTGTCCCTAACAAAGAGTTTTATATGGATCTTAAGTTTTTTAGTGTTTTTGGTGTTGAGTGATGTGGATGGGTGTTTTTTTAGGAGTTTTTGAATGATTACAACTTTATAATGATGAAATAAAATAATCACAAGATAAATGCAAGATCACAAGATTGAGGAAACAACCACTTGATAATTTAGGGCAAGACAACCACGATAATATAAATGCTCCAAATAGATAAAAAGCAAATGGAAGTTGATGGGAAGGACCAGTGCCTTATGGAGTCAAAGATAGTGTTAAGAGCTTGGGTTGCTTGATACAAGAGTTCAAAATGGTAACGTTTGTGAAATCGTTTTGCAATTGTTCTTGGTTTATTTTATTGTAAATTTTATGTAATCTTGTTTTAGGTGTCTAGAAAACCTAGCCAGAAATACTTTCAGTGGCTCCGTTTGAAGACATGACGGACCTATCTAGAATCACAAGGTAGGTGTTCAGAGAATTTAACCAGCGAGTGTCTAGATTGGGTTGCTCGGCGCCCACACTTGTTTTTGCCCACTACTTGAGTATTTATCGAGATAACGCCGGTGTGTTGGTTATGGGGTGAAAGTTTTATTATGTTGAATCTTGTAAGATTAACAGTCCAATGTCGTTTCTGGGTAATCCGATTTTTTAGGTCGGTCAGAGCATACTCCGGAAAGGAAACAGTGAGATAAATTTGAATTTTTTTTAAAGGGAATGATGAGTTGCATATTTTAATTAGAGCACACAGGTGAACCTATCCGACAGAGAGTGCTCTTGACTTGTCTTCTGACAGAGGTTCGAGAGACTTTAAACTATAATCTATATGCTAAGATGCAGTAAAAATGTAAAACTGAATGCTCTCTAACAGAGAGTGCTCTTGACTTGTCTTATAACAAGTTCAAGAGTCTTGGTTCTTTTTAAAGGCAAACATATTGTAAGCAAAGAAACCAAATGATAGCTCAAATAAAGTAGAAACTAATCTAGCAATTAGTGTTCTAAGAAAAAATGAAACTAATCTAGGTACTTGAAGCAAATCTAAGCTAAGAACACCCATGAAAAATCGGAAAAAGTCGGCAAACATTAAAAAATAGAAAATACATGCATTTTTTTTTAAATTTTAAACATATAAAGCAATAATAACATCAGAAAAACATATTGGAACATAAATATGAAGAAAGCACTGATATATATCATCATCATGTAGTCATGCCAAATATAAAACGATACATCAAAGTTGATACTGAAAGTCTGAAACATCATAGTTGTCCAATCAAGGACTCGAAAGTGTATAAAGTTTAAACAATACAAAAGGAATCGAAAAAATTTGGAAAGCATTCACCTCACAAAGTTCATTCACCACTAGCACCAAGTCGCATGGACCTCCGAAGTCTTGATGTTTTTCCAAATAATGAGCATAAAGCAATTACAAAATTCTACAGAGTAAGCTTACAACAAAGGATCCATCGCAAGAGAGCTCCAAGAGCCTCTCTTTATACAAAATTCTGAGAGCCAAACCCCTAATTCGAATTGGCTTTGAAGAGAGCCAATGGCAGAATAGACAAATTCGATCTCCCAATCAAAACCATGTTACAACCAGCTTGGAGTGCGAATCCCTTCAACAGACTCTAGTTTGCATTAGTGTGGATGGGGAGGTGGCCTCCACCTTGGCAAGGCGCCCCCCATCCCCTCGTTGGAGAAATCACCCATCAAATATGAAGACTCCAAGTGTATACGTGTGATCCAAGAGAGATGTGCGTGAGTCCTTTGTGGGAGATGAAGTATGAATTGAAGTGAATGTTAACTCGTGATTGAAGGGAGCCAAGCCATGAATGCATCTCAACCATCCACGCTAGCGCGAGTTCCATTACACATCATCAAATCGAACCACTTACAAACGTGCGACTTGTTCAATCTCCTCGTGCGAGTGTACGGCATATGGAGTGAATGAATAATTAAATGGAAGTTAGTGAATATTATGCCACACTCCACGCGTTTTTTTTAAAGCAAAACCATGGTTTAAATTTATGCATGGGAGGGGGTCCATCCAATCCCACACATCACCCTCACGCTCCATGCTAGCCCGGGCTTCCATATTCACGTCTTTTCTTCTTATAACAAATCGAAATTCATATCTTAAACCAAAGTTTATACTTTCCATGTAACTTGAAGAGGGTCGTAAGACTATTATGGCCCACATGCCATGTCACCCTCCACTAATAAAATATTCAAATTTGACTTTTTAATATTTGGACATTAATGCATTTTGTCCAAATTTAGCATTTAAATGCTACTCTGATGCTCTGTTAGCCAAATGATGTGTTTTGGGATGCTTCAGCTGGCCGAAACCTAGTGAAAGTTGTTGATTTTCTAAGCAGCATCGAGAGCCCTTCTCTTCGGAGAATGGGACCACCTTGTCCGGGACCACGGTGAAGACTCAACCCAGTGTTGAGTGACCATTCTGTTGAATGGTAGATATCTGGTCTTTGACCATGATATAAACCCAGATCTTCCCTGGGTAGACTCAACCTTGTGTTGAGTAGACATCTGGTTCAGGACCACGATGTAGACCAGTTTGGGACTGGTAGACTCAGCTTAGTTCTGAGTAGCCATTCTTTGGGTGAATGAAGACACTGTAGGGCCTAGACTGGGTCCGGGCATGTGTGTGGCACTTTGACCCTTGATTTATGGGCTTGGTGTGCTTCTCCAAGGATTGGCTACCCTTGGTTAAGTTACCCTGGTACCAGATCTAGGTGTCAGATAGTGTGTGAGATAAAAGCATTAATAACTCTCTTGGTTTATGATGATGTACTTTTGAAATAAAAAAAGAAAAAGGTACCACAGGTAATGACCACAGGGGCACTTGGTAAAAGGCCAAAGTCAAAAGTCAAAGGAAAAAATAAAAGTACCTTTTTGGTAATAGTGAAAGTGAAAATAGGAAAAGAATAAAAATATTATTATTTTTATCTTTCCTAATCTTGTCCACCTAAAAGTACTTCTTATAAAAGTCAAAGGAAAAAAATAAAAGTATCTTTTTTGGTAAAAGTGAGTGAAATTAGGAAAATAATAAATATATTATTATTTTTATTTTTCTTAATTAAACGACTTCTTATAAAAGTCAAAGGAAAAAAATAAAAGTACCTTTTTTGGTAAACGTGAAACTGAAATTAGGGAAAGAATAAAAATATTATTATTTTTATTTTTCCTAATCTTGTCCACTTAGAGGTGAACAAAGGCTGTAAAAGAAGATCAAGCCTTCTCATTTGTTGCACACACTTTTGCTCTCACAGGAGAAGAAGACTATCTTATGTTCAAACCCTCAGCTAGGGTTTTATGAGAAAAGTCCATCTTCAGCATGTTTGCACAGGTATCTTCAGCATTCCATTTTTTTGGGTAGATTTCAGCAGTCTGATATTTTCGGGCAATTTTCATTAGTCTGATATTTTCAGATAGTTTTTAGACAGTCTGATATTTTCGGGCAATTTTCAGCAGTCTGATATTTTCAGACAGTTTTCAGACAGTCTGATATTTTCGGGTAGTTTTCAGCACTTTGATATTTTTGGGCAGTTTTCAGACAGTCTGATATTTTCATGCAGTTTTCAGCAGGCTGTTATTTTCAGGCAGTTTTTAGACAGTCTGATATTTTCGGGCAGTTTTCATCAGGCTGATATTTTTGGGCAGTTTTCAGACAGGCTGATATTTTCAGGTAGTTGTCAGTAGTCTGATATTTTCAGGCAGTTTTCAGCAGTCTGATATTTTCAGGCAGAAGAGAGAAAATATCAGTTTTTCTGAGAAAGCCCTAAATTGGTAATTTTCTGTAATTCTGGAAATTGTGGGTAAAATTATCAGTTTAATTTTTTACTGATGAATTTTATAGTTACTGTGGTCAAAATTCAGATCTGGATTTGAGGAACTTTTTGAAGAATTTCATAAGCCATCTCAGTCAGCATTCAGTGAGCATTAAAGATATATTCTGTTAACGGACTTGTCATCTCTAGCTAAATTCCCGAATTGGATGAGATGGAGAGCACTCATTGGTTTGATGATTTGATCGAGGCAGGGACTGATGATTACATTATGATCTACCGGCAGTGGCTCCTCCAGACCTAGCAGCAACTCTTCCTTGCCTAGGCCATGCCTCTCTTTAGCTTGTTCACGACCCTTTTCATCGTCACGCCCCTCTTCCTCATGAGGGCGTCTTTCACACGTGTGGCTCCTTCTGTGGTTTGATTTCAGCGCCTAGGGTTGGAGTGGGGGCTTCTTGCCTAGGTGGAGGCCTCCCCTCACTCCTAGCTCATTTTCTTCAGGTTTGGTCTTTCAACGGTGTGCCAAGCCAGTTAGGTCTGGTTTTCTGGTTTTAGGGTTTTGGGTTCTTTTTTCATTGTATAAATAGAGGCTTCTTTAGCTCTATTGGGATGGAACTTTTGGGTTAAAGTTACTCTGAGAAAATTGTATCAAGCATTTTGCTTTGGCTTTGTTAATAAAGATATTCGACTTTGGAGGTCTATGGGCTTTTGATTGTGATGGATTCCTCATGGTTGAGGCGATATTGTCTCTAACTCATATCTTTTAAATACTTGTATGTGACTAAATATTTTGCTAGCTCAAGAAGGCCATTGTTGGGACAGTAGAATAGCCGTTTGTAGTTTCAATTTGGTTATTTATGCAAAGTAAATCGATATTTTGATGGACATGAGTTGTAAGTAATACAAAATGTTGATCTTGATTTGATTTACCTAACATACTAGCATATATTTGATCTCATTTCTTGTTTTAAGTTTTGATGTGATTCAGGCTTCATAGACTGTAGAAGGGTGTGAGTTCAGCTGCTTCTATCCCACTCTTCAAAACAACCATTTTAATTTAACATTTTTAATTGCAGGACCTACAGGGTTCGTCATCTTTTGCTTCAAAAAGAAAGCTGGGAGTAACTCTCTCTCTTTTGTGTTCCATCCATAAGATAATGTTTTTTTGGTTACCGGTTACTTAGGAGGCCCTAGTTTACTTGTCTCAATGCTTAAGCTTCTTTCCCATTGCCTTGTTTGGCTTGCCTTTCCTTCTTCTTCTTCGTTGCCCTCTTTTCACGTTATTTTGCAGCGCTCTTTCTTCCCTTTGGACAGCCCTCTTTTTCCTTAGTTTTCACCCCTTTTTCTAGCTTTGGACAGCCCTCTTTTTCTTCTTTTTGGACAGCCTTCTTTTCACTTAGTTCGCTGCCCTTTTTACTGTTTTGCAGCCCTCTTTTTACCTTTGGACAGCCCTTTTTTTCATATTTGAGACAGTCCTAGTTTTACCTTTTCTGTCTCCCTTTTTCTTGGTTTTTCTCCTCTCTTTCCTCCTCTTTCATTGCTGGTTTTTACCCCTCTTTCAGAGTCTAGTTTGTAGTTATTTTTGTCTTTAAAATTTTGATTAATGCATAACGTTTGAACTGTTTAAAGCTCTTATTTGCAAGAAGAATCCAGAAAAGCCCAAAGGCCTTAAGCAATCAAGGGAGCAAACAAGAACAGAGAGACAATTTTCCCTCTTCTCTCTGTCCCTTTCTCTCCCTATTCTTTCAGGAAAAAGGCAAAGAACAAGTCATCGAAAAATTGTAAAATTAATAAAAGCGAGTGGGATTACGGCTCCCACACCCTTCTTCCCCTGTTTGGGGGAAGCTTGTATCGTTTCACTGTCATGATTTTCATTTTTGTTTAAATTGCTAATAGTAGAATAGGGTAGGATAATTGCATAATCATAATCAAGTAGTGCATGTTTTGATTAATTTATTGTCCATAGAAAATGAGTTAAAAATATTGTTTTGATTGTTTAAATTGAACGTGGCATATTTCTTATTGTATACTTACCCCCTTGCTTTCTCGATTAAGGCCCTGAAAAGCCTGAAATAGATTCTTGGGTAGTTAGATTTTTATTGTTTTATTTCTTTCATTCAAGTTTAACGAATTAAGTAAGACTTTTGAACTTGCAGTAACACAAGTCAAGAGCACTCTCTATCGGAGAGCATTCATAGAACTGCATACCCCTGCATTAGGCATCTTAGATTAGCTAAGTCTCTTGAACCATTGTCATAAGACGAGGTGAAGATTGCTCTCTGTCGGAGAGTCCTAATTAACTGATTTAATAAAACTTGCAACACACATCCCTTAATTAATTAACTTCGTTGTCTCCTTGTCGGAGTATGCTCTGACCGATCTCAGATCGGAGTACCCAGAAATGACACTGGATCTTTAAACTTGCAAGAATAACTTAATAAAATTTAACACCTCGCAACCAACGTACCGACGTTGTAGAAAATTCTCCAAAGTACTTCCTAGTAGAGGTGCCAGAACCCCGCTGTCTAAGCTTCTCAGCTAGCTGGTCAATCTTTGCGATACCAGTCTGGGATACTGGGCGGGCCCGACATGTCTTCAACGGAGTGAACTTAGCATATTCTCCCGGCGTTTGACAAACCTTCGTTGACACCTTAATCAAGAGCACATAAAATCCTTAAAACCTACCAAGAGCACTTGCATAACCTAACATTCACTAGTTTGATTTCTAGATTTGTGTTTAATTCTCTTGCGCATTTCAGCATTATTGACTCTATAATGCACTGGTCCTTTTTTAATTTGCATAATTATCTTATTTGATCAATTGTCTATGGTTTATTATAATTTCTTTCTCTGAATGCATAATTAAAGTCTAGAATCATCACTCATTGCTTAAATCTCTTGCTAGCAACGTGGATTGCTTTTGATTAAGTGTCATACTCATAATAAATAAACACTTCTAATCATAATAACTCCTAAATAACACCCATCCGCATTCGCAACTAATTAAAACACTTTAACCACATTGAGCCTTAGAAAACTCTTTGTTAGGGACTACCCCCTTGGCTTCGTTAGGAGTTAGCCTAAACAGAGGAGCTAGGAGTAGGTGACAGTATCTAGCTCTGTGCTTGCCCCCAAGGTCGCACCTCTCCCACTTTCCTAAGTGAGGAGACAGCTTTCGCAAAGTTTCTGCTGCTGGTGTGCAATCGACAGACAACAGAATCCTCAGCACCAATTTATGCAAATATGTGGCACCTTCGCCATACATGTTCCACTGACGGATAGGATCCAACCTCTGTCTATCTTTGGTTGCATGTAAGGTACCAAAGGCTCCATATTGACTGATGTATTGGTTGATTTCACTTCGTACTTGAGCACACTCCTTTCGATCGGAGACCAACTTGTCTAATGCAAGTATATACCCATTTTGCACCTTTGGATATGTTTGTGGTTTTTTCCTAACTCCACCACCAGGTGCAGGATTGCCCAACCAAGATGGAGAACAATATTTTGGGGTAAGGACATATGCAAGGGCATGTATTGGAACATTCAAATTATCCCACCTTTTGACCACATGTTTATGAATATGGTCATACAAGATTGCATCTCTTTGCTCAACAATGTCTTTGATATGACCAAGGGTAAGGACATATGCAAGGGCATGTATTGGAACATTCAAATTATCCCACCTTTTGACCACATGTTTATGAATATGGTCATACAAGATTGCATCTCTTTGCTCAACAATGTCTTTGATATGACCAAGCATGCTATCCATTTGCTCATACACCTCCCCAATCACCAATTGATCTGTATTTGCAAAACGAGTCATACTATAAAGGGGCTTGCTGAACTGTGGAAGATATTTAACTTGTTCCTAGAACTGACCATCAATCCTTGCCATGAATCACTTGTGACCATACTAGTGAATGCCTCTCTTACCTTGAAAAGCCTCCTGAAGGTGAGGTAGTAGCTAGCAAATCTAGTCTTTGCAATAATCAATAGCTCCATCCTAAAGTGATTGCGAAAAATGTGGTGAGCCATGCTATGATTGGTGATAAATTTTATCATTTTCTCACCTCTCTTCTACAAGGCACCAATCCATCCGTAACACACATGTGGTACACAAAATAAAAAGGAGAGTAAGGCCTGATGGACCTCTGAGCTCTAAGTTTGAACAAGTATTTTGTTTATGTTTACCGACTCACTAAATAGTTCGACTAGATGCAACCTATTCGGTAACACAAGCCACCGACAAACATATGCAGATAAAGTGACCACTGTCACCTTAGTCACTTTTTCTAACTTCTTTGGAAGTCGAACCCTCCTAGCGGAGAGCCCTATGTAACTTTGTGTTTCCCGCCGATGTGCACACCATTAGCCAGAAATCTTTCGAATGGCTGTCTCCTGGCAGAAGGGAGAAGTGCGGCCTTGGGGGCAAGCAAAGAGTCAGGTGTTGTCACCTGATCCCGACTCCTCCATTTAGGCAAAACTCCCAATGAAGCCAAGGGGGGTAGTCCCTGTGGAAAGTTACTAAGGTTATTAGGTTTATCCAATTAGTTGATGGTTTGTTTATTACGTTTTGGGCCTTGACAAGTGGGGTTTCAAGATATAACTGCAACCATAGTTAAAAAAAGTCCTTTTAACAACATAAATTAAAAATCACAGTAAAATATATAAAAGATGCACGATACTTGATATTGATAATAAGCAAATGAAAGTGCAAGGACTAGATGTGAGAATTAAATAATCTACAATGCTTTTGGGTATCCCAATCGGATAGAGCATACAGAATGTAGAAAACTGGTTTATTTCGATTTTGTACAAGTAACCATTGACTCTCCAACAGAGAGCGCTCTTGACTTGCTTTTCAGCGAAGTTCAAGAGACTTTGGGTTCCTTTTATTAAAACATGAAAAATAAAACAATACTTATGAAAAACGAATACACAATGGCCAAACTTATGCGTCACTTTTCTGGTCAGTCTCCGCTAATCGACAAAGGCTTTGGGTCGAGGTGAGAGCATAATTGATGGCGACGAAGAGTGGTTTTATTTCTTAACAATATGATAAACAAAATTAATCTAAAACAAAAAATTAAACCTGTCTGATAGAGAGTGCTCTTGATCCACTTTTCAGTGAGATTCAAGAGACTTTTAGGTTCTTTCTTTTTTCTTTTAACAAGTAAAAGTGCTGAAATAAAACTATACTCAAATACTTTTATTTTTTTATGAAAGTAAAATGACTAATCAATTCTGAACAATTTACTATGTATGCAAAAATTAAGGAAATAAAAAAACATAAAAACAAGGGATGATACAGGCTTCCCCCAAATGGGGTAAGTGGGGTGTGGGGACCTTTTTCCCACTTGCTCTTTATTAAAAAATTTATATTGCTTTGAAATAAAGGGTGCCCTTTGATCCTTGAAAACAGGGTCAAGAAAGCCCTAAAAGTGTCCGGAAAGCAAGGGAATGAAGAAAGGGGAAGGCAGAATCGAATATGGATGCTCCGAATGGCCGAAAACTGAAATGTTTTGCAGCATATCCTTCTGTTTTTTCATATACCTGCGAAAAACTAGCAAGCTTTCAATGCCAAATCACTGGGTTAGATGCAAAAATAAACTGATAATTTAACCTCGAAGTGCTAAAGCAAATGGAAACTAGATCTAAGCCTTAAGATGCAAAATTCCAGTCCTTTCTTAGATATTTAAATGAAGCAAGTAAAATGAAGAGTGATAAATCTTTCAATAACCGAACTTTAACTTGCGAACAAAACAAACAAAAATTAAAAGAAAAGAGGTCGAGGTTGAGTGTTTTTGTCATTTTTTGTTGAGAAGGAAGAAGAAGAACTCAAGCTTCAAGCTTTGAAGAAGGTTGAGGAGGAGGGCGCCTGCGTGGTAAACAAGTTAGATCTGTTGCCACCTTTCATGCACCTCGAGGGTTTTTGGACGTGGCAGAAATCTTCAAGCCACTGGGTGCGTCCTTGAGGGCAAGTCTCGAGTTGAGATACTATCACTCAACACTCAACTCCTCCGTCTAGGCCAACTCCTAGCGAAGCCAAGGAGGTGGTCCCTATTAGAAGAAAATCTATGGTTTTTAGTCTACGAAACAAAAGACTAAATCTAGGAGTTAATATGAAATGGATAAAATAACAGAACAAACTATTACAAGAAAGAGATCACAACAACAACATATGACAATGTAAGCACCATTCACGACATTTTGCAATAATTGATTTAAGCAATGAAAGTAAAACAGACCAGTTCCAATGAATATGGAGTGCTTGTAAAAGTGGAGGATGTTGTGTTGTGTAAGTATTGCAGTTGTCTCGTTGGTCAGTTTTAAAATGATTATTGAGTAATTAAGGGCATGGGTTAATTGTGGGTTTGTCCCAACAAGTCAAGTCCCTTCGAACTGAGTTCTAAAGCGGTAATACCAAGTGTTTTATAGGGTGAGGATGAACCTGCTTGGAGTAGCCCCCCGAGTCTGTAGTAGTTACCCTTTGCAACCTCCCGAGTTCTTGAGAAAATCACTTGTGTGGATCTTCCTATTAAATCTAGTAACTCGTATCCCTTTTCGATACAGCCAACTGATCAGACAAGCTGTAGCGGTGTAGAGCATACGGGGAAGGAGTCTTGGTTTATTTTATTAGAGACGTAACAATGAGTTGTTTAGATGACGACCGAAGAGTCTATTTCACCTTTCGGGTACTCGGGAAAGCAACGGGCAGATTGATTTAAAAACTTAAGAACAAATAAATAAAAGAAATATTTTCTAATTAATCCTACTACGGATCTCTTTCACCCTATCAGGGTACTCGAGAGAGCGTGGGGTAAGTATTTTTTTTACTTGATCAAATAAACAACTAAATCGATAATAAAGATAAAACTAACTAAAACTAGAAAATCATAAAAAAAAAGACACCGACACAAATCCCCCAGGGGGGGATGGGGAGTGGGCTCTGAAGAGCCTACTCAAAGTGTTTTATTATGATATTTACAAAGCTCATGAGAGGTGGATGCCTTTGGTCCTTACAGATCTGGATCCAAAGGCTTACAGGTTTTATGAGTAAGACAAGATCAAGAGTGGTGCTCCGGGAGGTCTTTGAACAACTTAGATCTTTGATTTTTCAGCACCACTTCTCCCTCTCATGGCAATAAAAGTGAAAAACCAGCCACATGTAATGCACCAAATGTGCCAAATAAAGCGTTAAGAAGATAAAAATATTAAGTACTGAAGGATTGGAAATATGCACAAGTACTTAATAAAAGCTAGATCTACTTTAAAAATATTACTTTATGTTTCTAGATCTAGATACATGTTTAAATAGATCAACCTTTAGATATTGCATGTGAGTAACCGTAAACTAAACTAAACTACTTAAGCATGTGAGTAAATGTAACGGAGAAATATTTCATTTTTCTTTAAAAATGAAGGAAAGAGAGATAGAAAGAGTGTTAGAAGCCTAGGAATTTTGGGCCATGGAGTCTGCTTTGGTGGAACACCGAGGGACTGAGGTCAAGCACAGAGCTAGGTACTGTCACCTACTCGTAGCTCCTCCATTTAGGATAACTCTTAACCAAGCCAAGGGGGGTAGTCCCTACAAAGAGTTTCTCTAAGGCTCAACGTTTTTAGATGTTTTTATGGTTGCGGATGCGGATGGATGTTGTTTAGGAGTTTTTTGAATTAGATCACAAATTATAATAATGAGATAACACAAGACAAAGAGCAATCCACGTTCCTATGACAAGATTCAAGATAAACAATATTACGAAGACTTATAAAAAGGCATCCACATATAACTGATTACTTAAGCAAGATTCCAAATGGACAAATGGTCCATATAATATGAATATATGAAAGCAAAATAGACCAGTTCCAATATGGAGTGAAAACATAGTGCTTGGGATGTTGATAAGTTTCAAGTGTTTGCTCGTGAAAGTGTTGTGCAAATTTATCTTGGTTGATTGAAGATTTTAATGATGTTGATTATTATGGCTAAGAACACAAGGTATCAACCGGAAAATAGCTCGGTTTCTCTTTTCAAACATCATTACTCAGTTTGGTTGTCCTCGAAGCCTAACTAGTGATAACTGTATATCTCTCTCTAAGGTAACCTCTGCAAGCTAAATAGAAATGTTGGTTGGCTTGTTGAAGGTTTGATTCTTCTCTGTGCGGACCACATGCTGAACAACTTCATACATTCAGTGGCTCCCCTCAATGACATGTCGGACCATCCAGTATTCTAGGCTAGGTGTCCAAGGAACTTAACCAACCTATTAGAACTCTGAGACAACGGTTTGTTCCGACGTCACTAGCAAGAATTTGCCCACTACCTCAATATTTATCGACAACGCTGTTTCGTTGGTTAAGGGGGTGAAAGTTTAGCTTTGATTGTCACTTGTGAGATTAATCAATTTCCAATCACCGTTTTGTGTACGAATCCAACTTTTTAAGTTCGGCAGAGCATACTAAGTGATGGAAAGCAACGAAGTAAATTTAATGGGGAAAGTGTGTTGGAAATATTTTATTAATGAGCACAAATAAAACTCTTTGACAGAGAGCACTCTTGACTTCGTCTTATGACAAAGTTCAAGAGACTTACCATACACGGAATTAAAATAATTGAAATGAAAATCAACTAATCTACCCAAGAATCTCTTTCAGGTTTTAAGGCCTTACTCGGGAGAGCATGAGGGTAAGTAAAAAACCGAAATAAAAACAACTCTCCAATTGAGAGCACTCTTGATCCACAATGTGAGATTCAAGAGATTTCTACTTTTAAGCAGTTGAAATACTTTTGAAAGATGAAAATTTTAAATAATACAGTAAACAACTTAACAATGAAAATAAAAGAAGCTAATCTAGCAATTAGTGTTCTAAGCAAGGAATTTGAAATTACTCTAAGTAAAGTAAATCTAGTCTAAGAACACCACAAACTTGCCCAAATGGGGGAAGTTGGGAGTGGGGGCTTAAAAACCCCACTTAAAAAGAGAATTTTTATTAAGTGTTACAATTTGCCTTGGGAATTTAACCCTTGAAAAAGAGTTTTAAGATGAAAGCTAGAAGATTAATAATGAAGCTCTTAAGAGCTTTTAGAAAAAGGAGAGTGATTTGTTTTCTTGTTGGGAACTTTTTCTTCATTATTTCCAAGCCTTTAGACTTGTCTTTGGTTGACCTCTTCTTCAGTATTTGCTCAAAACGAGCAATACTTCAAGCACCCATTATTCGTTAATAAAATCAAAGTAAATCTAGATGCAAAAAAAATGAAATTATTCTACATGCAAAACTACCATTTTCAAATGCAAATTTTTTAGTCTTTTTGAAGTAAAACTAGATGCAAAACTTTACATGCAAAGGGAGAAAGAGGAAGAGGGTAAAAAGGAGCAAAAAGGGGGCAAAAGAGAGCTGAAATAAATGAGGAAAGGAGGATAAAAAGGGGGAGCGAAGAATAGATAGTTGGTTGCAAAAAGTGAGAAATGGGGCAGCAAACTAAGCAAAAAGAGGGCTGCAAAAAAATGTAAAAATGGGGCAGAAAACTAGGAGAAGAGTGGCTGCAAAAAAATTGAAGAAAGAGGGCAGCGAAGGAGAGGGAGGACGAGAACAAGAAGTTGATGAGAACAAGGTCTTGAAGAGGGGGAAGAAATCACAAAGAGGACAATCAAACAACAAGGTGGACGGAGGCCAAATCCAACCGAGAAGAAGAGGACAAACAATCAACAAGACAATCAACCAAAAGGTTGGATCAACTTCCGAACAAGGACACCACTAGAAGCACTAGTCCCGAAAACCTGTCAGTCTAGCTAGATGTCCGCAAGGATGCTAATAGGGAAAAAGAAGTAGCCACAAAATTATGTGGCACTTGGGATCAAATCCCAAGCTTACTTTTTCAAGTCAAAACTAACATATGATAACATAGAAATATGAAGAGAGAAGAGAAAGATTTTAGTTCCCAACTTAAGAATAGTAACCAAGCAACCAGAAAGAATTGCTTTTGCTTGATGGGTGAGGCAAAGAATTTTTATGCTTCTCGATTTTTTTGAAAGAAGATGACTCCTTGTAGAACCTACAGAATGAATGTTAAAACCATAAAAGAGCTCTTGTATCTTTGGACAATAGCTGAAAGCAACACGATTTCAAGAGAAAAGCATGGATTATACAATATAGTGCTAGATTGTTAGCTTTCAACAATCATAAAATCAAATGCTTAAGATTCAAGAGAGAAGGGAGCAAAGAATGGTATCACCTCACAAGATGAATCATTGCAAACAAAGAGCTTCCACATTGACCTCCAAAGTCGTCAAATTTTATTAAATCTTAAGCAAAATATTACAATAGAAATTCTCCAGAGTTTCTATGCCAAAATCTCCATGAAGAATAGAGCTCCAAGAGCCTCTACTTATACAAAACAACACAACCTAAAACCTAAAACAGACTCGGAATGCAAGGAGCCAAACTATGACGAATTCCCTTGATTCCATGAACTAGGAGCAATGATTGAGGTTGAACTGTAAGCTTGAGGTAGGCGTGAGTGGGGAGGTGGCCTCCACCTAGGCAAGGCGCCCCCCACTCCCATCATAGGAAGCTTCACCATCGAATGAGGACCTCCATCTCAAGAAGACGTGAGGATATAGTGGAGGCACAACCTTTGAATGGAGATGAAACTTGGAGCCGTGATTTGCTAAACATTGAGATTGAATTGAGCCGTGATTTGTGGTGGCCATAAATCAAGGAAGTTGCCCACCTTAGCAAGTCACGATTCCACCAAACTTTCCACATAAACGTGACCATGCTTCAACCCTCACGTCATTTTCCTCATGCATCAATTCGCTAGCACTTGGATATAAAACCATATGATTTAATTTATAATGTTTTTTTTGAATGTAGGGGGGTCCACCCAATCGCATGCACCTTTACGCTCCATGCTTTGACGTCACCTCCCATTTGTATTAAATCGCATGCATGGAACCTGTTATCCACTAATTTTGCACATAGTTGGATTACCTGAGGAGCCGCTAATTGACAAACATGATAAATGTTTGATTCCAGTGTATCAGATGATCCCCCTCTGTGTCTAGCCAGTTTTTTATTTGAATAATTTCGAGCATGGCCCCACGGGGTTTGTAATAAAATGTGCTAGTAGGGTATTTTGTGTGGTTCGGTCTCTTAAGACGTAGAATCTCAATTAAGGTATTCCAGGCAGTTTTTTGTCCTTGACAATTATGCTTTGTCTATATGTAATGTCCTCTTCCTTTTAGGCCCTGAGGCCCATACCGCTAACCTATGTGATTCCGATGGGTTCGAGCGGTTACTGATAGCTAGGGAATCAGATCAGGACTGATGCCATCCATAGAAGATCTACGACATCCTCACTTGATCAAGAAGGGCCACCTGGGCCAAAGGCCACCTTCATGCATGACCATGCTCTTTGCATGACCATGCTCTTTTCCATGCTCCATGCATGACCATGCTCTTTG
>LPNX010406865.1:221346-365801 GCA_001517045.1 Pseudotsuga menziesii
GTGGGACGAGAAAGAGGAATTCAAAAATGAACTTGCATCTAGAACACAGTCACGAACCATGGGAGGCACAAGTGAGATGCATTCCTTCTCCTCATCTACACGACCCCCACATTCCACTGTGCCTTCTTCAACCTCACTTTATGTGGCATCATATTCGAGGCAACCTTCTGTTCGAACCATCCTTAAACAAAGGGAGAAGGAAGAGGCGGATAGAGTTGTGAGAAAATGTTTTCTATAGGGTGATGTGCCTTTCAACATCGCCAAAAACAACCCCTAATATCATGCCATGTTTCAAGCTGCTGGCGCTGTTGGTCTAGATTATAGGGGGCCTTCCTATAATGATTTGAGAGGGAGACTCCTTGATGAGGAGAAGGTTGATTGCACCCGGAGATTAGGTGAGCTCAGACAGTCATGGGTGGCCACTGGTTGCAGTATTATGTCAGATGGATGGACTGATGGGAAGGGCAGATCCATTATCAATTTCTTGGTCAATTGTCCCAGGGGGACAGTTTTTACAAATCTGTCGATGCATCTCCCTATGTTAAAGATGCACACTTATTATGTGATTTGCTGGATAAGTTTATCCAAGAGATAGGGCCACAATATGTTGTCCAAGTCATTATGGACAATGCTGCCAATTATGCTGCTGCTGGGAGGATGCTTATGGAGAGGTATGCAAGCTTGTATTGGACTCCTTGTGCTGCCCATTGCATTGATTTGATGCTAGAGGACATGGGAAAACTTCCTTGGATCAAAGAAGTCATTGATTCAGCTCAGAGTGTGACAAAAGATATATACAATCATACATATGTTCTTTCACTCATGAGACGCTTCACGGGAAACACGGAGTTGAAGCGGCCTGCAATCACACGACTCGCCACTTCCTTCATTTCTCTTCAGTCTATGGATAAGGTTATGATGGAGTTGCAGCGGATGTTTCTTTTTGATGAGTGGGCATCTTGTGTCTATAGCACCAAACAAGATAGGCAAGCCATTGCTCGAATGGTGCAATTTGATTTGACTTTTTGGGCACGATTGGAGGAGGTATGTGCCATTAGTGAACCTTTGGTAAAGGTTCTTCGTTTGGTTAATGGTGAAAAGCCCGCAATGGGCTACTTGTATGAGGCCATGGATAGGGCCAAGGAAGCTATCCATCACTACTATGAGGACAAGGGGGAGGTGGGACTCACAAGACGAGCTGAACTATGGAGTGTGATCAATGAACGGTGGAATAATACTCTCCATCGTCCCATTCATGCAGCATGGCTCTACCTCAACCCTGCTTTCTCTTATGCATGTGGCTTTCAGTTTGATGCTGAGGTCATGGATGGCTTTCTATAGTGTGTTCAGAGGATGGTGTTAACTCCCTCTGAGCGCGCAGAGATTTCTAGACAGATGGAGATCTATAGGATGTCAGGTGGCACTTTTGGCTATTGCATGGCTGTCTAGGATAGAACCACAAGGATGCCAGGTACAATTTGTTTAAAACTTTCAAATTTTGATCCCTTAGATTCTTAATTAATTACCCTTTCATTTCTATGTTTTTTACTTGGTAAAAATTTAATACATTGTAATTTGTAATTTGAATTTTGTCTTACCGTTTACCTTCCTTCTTTTCTTTGTAGATGTGTGGTGGACTAACTATGGTCGCAGAGTCCCGAAGTTGCAAAAACTTGCCATTAGAGTGCTAAGTCAAAGTTGCAGCTCATCAGGGTGTGAGCGCAATTGGACTGTCTTTGGGAAGATACACTCCAAGAAGCGCAGAAGGTTAGAATTTTCAATTTAGAAATGTTAAAGTTTAAACTTAAATTTATAATCTTTACTTCTTTATAATTTTATTAATTTTAAATATAATTTATTACAATTTTGAATTTGAATTTATCATCATTTATCACCCCCTAACTATGGATCTCATACTAATGCAGGTTACTTTCTCAGCGCCTTAATGACATGGTTTATGTCTACTACAATCTAAGGTTGCAGGTGAAACAAATTGAGAAAGTGCCCAATTCAGATGGCATTTCATTGGATGACATTGACACTACCAGCAAATGGAGGGTGGAGATGGAGGATCCTGTGATGGATGAGGCACCTGAATGGTTGGAGGAAGAGGGGGATGATGATGCAGATCCATCAGAGGAGGAGAGGGAAGAGGGGGATGCTAGTGTTCCACTTCCAGAGGATGACTATGACTATGACTATGAGGACATTGAGGAGGAGGTTGATAGTAGATACTCATTTGCAGCGCCGACCAGCTCCAGGTGGCCCACCACCTCCACAGAGTCATACAGTTGGGACTAGGAGGAGACAGCTCACATTCACCTCCCCCTCATCCACAACATCTACTCGAGCAGTTGGAGGTTCTAGTTCCACCCCAGGCTCATCTGGACCACCTCCACAACCACCTACTGCTTCTAGAGGAAGAGTGGTGCCAGTGCTCTTGACCCGTAAAAGGGGTAGATTGATTAGAGGATCATCCTTAGGGAGTTGATGACTTGATTCCTATTATTTATCATTGTACTATTATACTATGTTGGTGTCCTATGTCTAGACTCTATACACTATCTAGATGCCTCATGAGTCATGATGATTCATCTCTTGAGAGACATTTATTTTGATCATTTGATGTGATTTTCTATGATTGCATCAAGAACACATTTTAGTATTTTTAGTATTTAGATACATTATATTATATAGTCGAATTCGATATTTGATCATGATCCACCATTTGACATATTATGCATCTTATATATGAGTTGTATTTTAATATTTATGTGGAAATGTGTTTATTTGATGTTGTTGTTGCTTTAGATGTTAAAAAAATTGAAAAAAAATGTTTATTTTTGTATTTTTTAATGCAAAACGACATTTGCCGATATTTTCCGATATTTTCGCTGTTGCTGCCGATAAGTTTCATTCCGGACCCTCGACGATATATTCGCCGACACGATATATGTAACTTTGATATTAAACTTTCACATGGAGAGGGTCGCATGATTTATGGGGACCCATGCCATGTCACCCCATATCTTAATACTTCATTTTTTTTACTTTTTTCAACTTTGTCCTTTATGCCATTATGTCTTAATTTAGCATTAAATCGTCTTTTTGATGCATCTTTAGCTGAATAATGCTTCACGGGGTGTTTGGACTGCTCGACTGATGTGGAAAGTGGTCCCTGGGGTAAAGTGGACACTCCGAGTGTGAAAACGAGTGCCCCCACGTCAGAAACGGACTATGTATCCGACTTTTATTACATTTTGAATTTTTCTAATTAAACCATTAACAAATGGCATAATTTTGCGGAAATTTTTTATTTTCTCGAAAATGACGAAACTCTAGGGGGACATAATACATGTCCATACGACTCAAAATCAATGCCTAGCATGTTGAAAAACACTGACACAAAGGCTCTAATATTTTCCTAAGGCTGAAACACCAAGACGACTACCCCAGCATTGGATGTGTGAGTGAAAAACTCATAAATTATTAATCGTTTGTTCAACAACCAATAATAACTGAGGGAAAAAACACTCTGGGCTAGTCGGCTTGATGCTTAAGTCCAGGTTGTCGAGTCTGTTATAAAAAATTAAATCCCAGGACATTTTTTACAATTTCTACAAGGGGATATGAACATGTGTTACAAAAAATTTCCGAATAGACTCCTAGAAAAACCCTGGCGAACTTCTGAACTCTGATCATGAACAAGTGTACTTAGGTGGTAACAAGTACAACTTAGGTGGTAACAAGATCCAAAGTGAAGCGTTGAAGAAGACAAGATGCAACCGAGCTGCAATCTTACTCCACCTTCGATGATCTACAAAGCTACACAAGAAACCTTAATGCAAAGATCAGATCTAGTATGGAAATCACATAAAACCAAAAGCATACAAGTATTGCCGACTACAAAGTATAACTCTTGAATCTTAAATGATTACACATAAATAAGCAAATTGAGATTCAAATGCCTATTTTATGGATTGGAATACAAACTTCTAAGCTAGATATTCAAAATTGCATGAGCGACAAACATATGTAAATAGATATCACCTCGGTTAAAAACCAACATTCACCATGAAAGAGTATTACACCAGCGTATTTGTCCTCCAGAGACTCCACTCTATTCCATCAAAAGATAAACAATTACAACTCATATGAGCAGAGGTCCCTTGCTTCTGTCAAGAATGAGGAAGAAGGCCTCATATTTATACACAAAAGGGAGAAGGGAGGGCTCATAAACCCTAGCGCAAGGATCAAGGAGAGATTGAGGGGTGCAACCTGTTACCAACTATTTTGTACAATAGTTGAACTTCCTATTGAGCCGCCAGTTATCGAGCATGATGAATGCTCATCTCCAGAGTTCAGAAGTTCAGTGTGTTCCAGAGTTAGCCAATTTTTGGCTGAACTTTTTATTTTTGTAAGATACATGTTCATACCCCCCTTGGGGAAAATGTAAAAAATGTCGTAGCATTTAAATTTTTATAAAAGGCTTGCCTTCCTGGACTTGGGCATCAGGCCGACTAGGCCAGAGTCTTTTTTCCCTTGGTTATTATTGGCTGTTGAATAAACGACCAATAATTTCTTAGTTTTTCACTCGCTCCTCCAAAGCTGGGGTAGTTGTCTTGGTGTTTCGGCCTTGGGAGGTTATTAGAGCCTTCGTGTCAGTGTTTTTTGTCATGCTAGGCATTTCGAGTGAGTCGTATGAACATGTACTAGGTCCCCCTAGAGTTTCGTTGGATTCCGTGAAATAATTTTTTTTTTTTTTTTTTTAATCTGTTTTTTAAGCCATTTTTTAATGGTTTAAATGGAAAATTTCAAAATGTAATAAAAGAGTGATCCGGAGTCCGTTTTCGGCATGGTTGGGCTCATTTTCAAGCCCGAAGCAGCATCATTACCCTAGAGGCCACTTTCACCATCAATCAGGCAGTCGGAGCACGCGTGAGGCAGTATTTGGCTAAAAATGCATCATATTAGCATTTAAATGCTAAATTTGGACATTTAGGCACCTGGTCAAAATATTCAAAAAAGTCAAAATTGAATATTTTAATGGTGTGGTGACTTGGCATATGGGTCCCCATTAAGTTACGACACTCTTCTACTTGGTGGAAGTTAAAACTTTGTTTTAAAGTATGGTCTTAAATTAATATCATGATGGTGGTGACGTGAAGGGGGTTCACGCTAGCATGGGGCGTGGGGTTGTAAGCTTATGAGGTGGACCCCTCTCCACGTAATGGAAATATATGAAACCATTGCATATAATATCAACGATTTTAAACCATGGTATTTTTGGATGGTTATCGTGATGGTTCAAAGTAAAGGATCACGCGAGGATAAGTATTCACGTTAAGTGTGAAGTGGTGGTGGGTTTCGAATTGTTATGAAGTGGACCCCTCCCCACGTAAAGGATTAAAACCATAATATAAATTCCATGGATGCGAATTAATGTATTGAGGATTGGCGTCACACTAGTGGAGCTCACGTCAAGTTAGAAATCCTTTCATTATTTCAACCGTTCGCATCCATCATTCATGCCAAGGATTCCGTACATTCGCGTGAGGAGATGGAGCTCGCGTGGGTGGAGATTACCGATTAGGTTGGTGGAGGCTGTCGATTTTGTGGTTGAGTGCATCTTGGTGTGTTGGCACTGATTGATGTGTTGGCAGTTCAACATTCACTTCAGCTCTGGTTCAGCTCAGTTCAAGCTCACTTAACTAAGCCTGATCTTTGGTTCATAAATGCCCCTCCCTGGGGCTTGGTTTTTGTATAAATAGAGGCTCTTGGAGCTCTGTTCTTCATGGAAATTTTAGGCATGAACACTCTGCCAAAATTATTGTAATATTTGTTTGAAATTGGAATAAAGTTGTGACTTTGGAGGTCCATGCATGAGTTATTGGAGTTGTGGATTCACATTGTCTTTGGTGATATCTCTCTTACCTTGCCTTTTAAATTATTAAATCATTATTCATTATATACTCTATAAGGGCTAACAATCTAGTTTATGAGTATCTTGTTCGGATTTGATGTTGTTTGTAAGGGTTTTGCAGGGATCATCAGGGGTGAAGAACAAGCTTGAGATCAAGGTCTTCTTCATGAACCAGTGGTTTTTTTCATCTAACTCCTTCGTTTTGCAGGTTCTTCTAAGCACTTCCCAATCCAGGAAAGAGACATAACAGTCAGAGCTTCTCCTTCTTTCCATCAACAAAGATTAAAAAACACATTTGGTTACCTGGATCTACGAACTTCCCTCTTCTAGTTCTCTTATTTGCTCCTTGATTTTCTCGATTTCTTGCTTGCTAGCCTTTTCTTCCTTGCCTTGTTTGGGTTGCCTTTACTATTTCTTCTTCGCTGCCCTCTTTTCACTTTAGTTTGTAGCCCCTTTTCTTCACTTTGGACAGCTCTCTTTTGCCCTAGTTTTTGCCCCTTTTTTGCCCTAGTTTTTGGCCCTAACTTTCTCCTTTTTGGACAGCCATCTTCATCTTCTTCCGCTGCCCCGTTTTCACCTTTTTTGCAGCTCTTTGATTGTTTTCTTTGCTCCCTTGTTTTTGCTTTTTTATGACAGCCATCTTCCTCTTTCGCTGCCCCGTTTTTATTATTTTTTGCATTTCTTTGGCCATCTAGTTCGCTGCCCTATTCTTCCCTTCTCTTGTTTTTTGATTGCCTTTTTGTCTTCTTCGCTTTCGCCCCTCCTTTCTCTTTTGTTTCAGCCTTGTTTTTCCTCATCCTTTTGGCTCTTTTATCTTCTTTTTTGCCCTTTTTTGCAGGTTCGAACAGGGTTTTGAGTAAAAAGTAAATCACTCTGCTTTTTTACAGAAAGTTCAATAAAAAAAAGTTTCATGCTTTCCTTTAGAAGTCCTTTCAAAGGTTGAATTCCTAAAGGTAGGTTGTATAATCTTAATAAAAATATCTTTGTTTGAGTGGGGTTTTTAAGTCCCCACTCTCATCCTCCCCCATTTCTCTTAGAATACTAATTGTTAGATTAGCACATTTGATTCATTGAATAAGTTGATTACTTCATCTCTCAATTTTGTATCTTTTGTAAGTAAATCAACTGTTTAAAGTAGAAATCTCTTGAATCTCACCATAAGGTGGATCAATAGTACTCTCTGTCGAAGAGTTTAATAAACCATCTTCACTTTATTTTTGTGCATCATATTGTTTAATCTAGTTAATCAATAAGTAAGACTCTTGAACTTGCAGAAACACAAGTCAAGAGCACTCTTTATCGGAGAGCATCATTAGTCTTGCATAATCCTTGCATTAGGCATCCAGATTAGATAAGACTCTTGAACCTTTGTCATAAGACAAGGTCAAGAGCGCTCTTTGTCGGAGAGTTTAATTAATTGCTTTAATAAAATCTTTCAACTCACAGTCCCTCTAATTAATTTACTTCGATGATCTGCTTCACCTAGTATGCTCTGCCGACTTTCGAGTTGGGCTCGTACTCAGAACAGTGAATAGATTTGCTAAGACCGCAATAACAACATAATTAAAACTTTTACCCCATAACCAACGCATTGACGTTGTCTCGATAAAATACTCAGTTAGTGGGCAAATTTCAAGTGTGGGCGTCAGGCAACCCAATTTGGACACAATTGGTTAACTTATTGAACACCTAGCTTGTGATTCCAGACAGGTCTGTGATGTCTTCGAACGTAGTCACTGAAGGTATTTCCGGTTAGGATTTCCAGACACCTTAAGCAAGATCACCATTAAAATCCCTAAAACTTACCAGGAACACTCGCACAATCTAACATTCATCAGTTTAAATTTTAGACTTGTGCTTATTTGTTTAGCGCATTTTCAGTTTCATCGACTCCATAAGGCACTTGTCCTTGTTTTGTTTTGCATAATTATATGATCAATTGTCTAGGGCTTAATATAATTGTTATTACTGAATGCATACTAGATGGCTAGAACTTAATATCATCTTTTAATCTCTCATTGCAACGTGGATTGCCTTTTGATCTTGTTTCTTATTCATAATAAGTAGAACACCTTCTAATCGTAATAACTCCTAAAAACACCCATCCGCATCTGCAACCTTCAAATACACTTTAACAACTTAAGAGCCGTAGAAAACTCTTTTGTAGGGACTACCCCCCTTGGCTTCGTTAGGAGTTAGCTTAAATGGAGGAACTAGGAGTAGGTGACAGTACCTAGCTCTGTGCTTGCCCCCAAGGTCACACCTCTCCCACTTTCCTAAGTGAGGAGACAACTTTCAATTGATTTCTGCTGCTGGTGTGCAATCGACGGACAACATCTTTTGGCGCCGTTGCCGGGGACAAATCTTTTTTTTCCTGGACGACCTTTGTTTCTTTTAGTTTTTACCTTTTTTCCCTTTTTGGTAGATTTTTAGTCCAATCACTTTTCGAAATTAGACTTAAGTCCACCTGGCGACTCCACTCTTAGTTAACACCTCAAGAAATTCTACTAGAAGAAACTCTGAAGGTTTGTTCGATTTCATCCATGACCCTGAAAAAGTCTATAGGAGGAGATAGAACAAACTAGCTTCTCGTAGGATCCTTGCAGAACTTGGATCTGAGTCTGTTTCAGACATCCACCTTTTATTTCCAGAAAACTTAGAAAATTTGCAAAACAATAGCTGTTTCCTTGACATAATGGGTGAGTTGTTTACTCAGCTCAACTTTACTCAGATAGCAGGTCAACCTCATGACATCCCTGAAAAGGCTATCGACACACTTACAACATATAATGGCACTGATGCCTCCGTCTCTGCTGAGCAACATCTCAGAAATTTCTCCAGACACTGTGGTGCCCATGTCAGGGGTACTGACATGCATGAAGATGTATACATGACCTTGTTTGGCTTGTCTTTGGATGGAAAGGCTAGCAACTGGTATGATAATTTGCCAAATAATTCTTTTTCCACCATAGCGGACTTCAAGACTGCTTTCCTTGGAAAGTTTGGCAGTAAAAAAGAACCTAGACATCTAGTAGCAGCTTTGACTAGCATGAAGAAATCCGAAACTGAAACAGTGGATGAGTTCAATCACTGAATTAACAAATTCCATCCCAGCCACTTATTCTCCTCCAACAGCTTTTGTTTTGGACTATTACATCGAAGCATTAAGTGGCAAGATGCAGTACCAGATTAGAGACAAGGAGCTGGCTACTTTACTTCTAGCTCAGGGTTTGGCTGTCAAAATTGATAAGAATATGTAGTCATCTGGTGAATCTAACCTCCAGGGTTATTCAAGATCTTCAACTCCTTTGAAAATTAATGAACCTAGAGACAAGGATCCTTTATCAGCTATGAAGGATGCCTATGAAAAACAGATGATTGAAATGAAAAGAGAGATGAAGAAAAATTTGGAGGAAGGAGAATAGAAACATTTAGCGCAGTTAAAGGAAATTCAGAATAGTGTAATAACAATGGAAAGAAGTCAAACTCAGCCTGCTCCTAGAACCTTTCCTGCCAAACCAACATGGCAGAGAAAGAATTCCAACCATGAGCAGAGGCGTCCTCATCAATTTGAGGCAACTAATTTGGTTGAGCCTTAAAAATCTTTTTGTAGAGCATGCATAGATTTCCATGAGGAATCTGGCTGTCATTATGCATGTTATGTCCAAGAGCATGGTTACCCTGAGGGGTGCGGTCCCAGTACGTCTGCAAGCGAGCCTGATTATATCAACAACACATATGACATCCCTAGCATCTCCATAGGAAATTGGCCACATGCCAATCATTATGAAAAGAAAGTTGACCACTTAACTCAATACTATGGTGAGATGCCTTCAGCCGAGCAGATCAACAACACTCAAAACCTCAAGGGAATAACTTATCAAAGAAAGGGGTCTTCTGCACAGAATATTCCTAAGGTAATAGCTCCTAATCCTCCCAAAGAAGTAGAAACTAAAGAAATTGTTGATTTAAGTTTTGACTTAGGTAATTGGCTAGCAAATACAAAAGTCCCTGTTCCAGTCCTTGAATTATGTAAAATCCCTGGCCAAAGAGAGAGACTTTTGAAAATTCTAGACCCTCCAAGTAATGTTGATTCTCAAACTAAAGAAAGTCCTTCAAATTTTGTGAAGCCCCCCTCACCCCTAAAAAGGTCACCTTTTTTGATACCGTGGAACGAACTTTAGATAATGTCTTTGCAGATCCACCTATAGTTCTACATATTAGGGACCCAAGAAAAGAAGATCATCACCCTTGTTACGTATCATTGATGATGGGTGATCTTCTTCTACACAATTGTATGTTAGACTCGGGATCTAGTTCCAGCATCATGACCAAAAAAGTCATGCAGCAACGTTACTTAAGAACCACAAGGCCATACGAGAATGTATGTGCCATGGACTCTAGACCGGTTAAAGTTGAAGGGATGATTGAGAACCAGTTAGTTAGATTGGCTAAGTACTCGGATTTCCAAATTACCATGGACATCCTTGTTATTGATGTTCCAGACAAGTGGGGGATGTTGCTTTCTAGGAAATGGGGTGCCACTTTGGGAGGATCTATCCAAATGGATTGGACCTATGCCATCGTACCAGCATCAGAGTTTTCACTTGTTAAGTTGTATTTTGAAAAGGAAAAAAGACACCATGTTGAAAACCCTCAAAGACCATTAAATGAGTATGCTTACCACATTGATGAAAATGGTTCCTATCAAATCAACTCCAACTTCTTGGAACCCATCCAAGAAGAGATGAAGACCGAAAAGCTTAGTGAGTTGTGGAGAATGAATTTTGATGGTGCTTACTCTAGAACATGCAAGGGGGCTAGTGTTGTCATTATTTCACCAGAGGGTAAGGTTTTCAACTTTGCTTTTAGATTGGAATTCAAAGGAGCTAACAATGTGGCGGAGTATGAGGCACTTCTACTGGGCATTGAAATTGCCAAGGACATGGGGATTAAGTTGCTTAGTATTAAAGGGGACTCTGATTTAATTGTCCAACAAGTTAAAGGTTAGTTTGCATGTAAGTGTTAGAGGCTTAAAAAATATAGAAATGCAATCTGGGATACAATGGAATTCTTTGATGCCCTTAACATAGAAGCAGTCCCTAGAGATCAGAATAGTGCCTCCGATAAGCTTGCAGTTTCAGCATCAACTCTTCTGCCATCAGATGGGATGTTAGAGGGGGATTGTCCTTTAGAGATTAACTTCAGACCTTCTGTTCCTGGTAATCTTGAACATTGGCAAGTTTTCCAAGATGATGCACAAATATTGAAATTTATTAATCATATTGAGGAATTTTCCAATTATAAAGCCAATGAACGTGAGGAAGGTAAAGAATATCAGGATGAGGGTAACCGCTTCAATCCTGTGACACGTGGCTTTGTTGCCTTAGAAAACATCTTTGACAGACATGATAGAAGAAAGAGCAATGTTGAGCAGATGAAGCCGGGTGATTACATCGAAATCAACATTGGGACGGAAACAGAACCAAAAATCATAAAAATTGGAAAAGGTACTTCCGAAAAAGAAGGGAATAGCCTCATAAATCTAGTCAAAGAGTATAGGGATGTATTTGCCTTTACTTATGACGAACTTAAAGCCTATAGAGAAGATGTATTTCAACATACTATTCCCTTGAAGCTAGAATGTCAAAAAGGAAGACTTTTAGACAAAAACTTAGGCAAATAAATCCTAAGTTAGCACCAATCATTAAAAAGGAGTTAGAAAAAATGCTAGCCGCAGGAATAATAGCTCCTACGAGACATTCAACGTGGTGCGCCAACTTGGTCGTAGTTAGAAAGAAGAACGGGAGTATAAGTCTATGTATAGATTTCAGAAATCTATACATAGCGTGTCAAAAGGACAATTACCCCCTCCCCAACATGGAGACCCTCCTCCAACGGGTCAATGGATCAAGCATGATGTCGATGCTGGATGGTTTTTCGTGCTATAATCAAGTAGTCATCCAAGAGGAGGATAGGCATAAAACCACTTTCACAACTCCTTGGGGCACCTTTGAATATCTGAGAATGCCCTTTGGCCTTTTAAATGCAGGAGCTACTTTCCAAAGGGCCATGGATTATGCTTTCAAGGAGTTGATTGGCAAAATCATTGAGATCTATCAGTATGATCTTACTGTTTTTTCAAAGGAGAGATCCAGGCATGTTGGTTATATCAGGCAGATTTTCGAGCGATGTAGGAAGTATGGCATTTCTTTGAATCCAGCTAAGTCGGTTTTAGGTATTGAAGAAGGAAAGCTTTTAGGTTACATTATCAACAAAGACGGGGTCAAAGTTGATCCTGAGAGGATAGAAGCTATACGAAAGATTCCCCTTCCCATAAATTTTAAGGGTCTCCAATCATTTAATGGTCACATTAACTTCATCAGGAGATTCATTCCTAACCTAGCAGAACCCATGAAGCCTATGTAGGCTCTCCTAAAGAAAAATGTTGAATTCATATGGACAGATGAAGGAAGGAATGCTTTTGACACTATTAAAGATGCCATTTCCAAGTCTGCGGTCTTAGTCAGCCCAGATTACACTAAGGATTTCATGATCTTTTCCTTTTCCTCTGAAGACACTATCGCAGGTGTGTTGCTCCAAAAGAACATCCAAGGGTTGGAGCAACCTATACCATTCATGAGTAGAGCCTTGCAGAATTCCGAGCTAAAGTATACCATCATGGAGAAGCAGGCTTATGCCTTGGTTAAATCTTTAAAACATTTCAGGACTTATATCGGGTATTCCAAGGTTATCGGATATGTTCCCCACACTGTGGTCAAGGATATCCTTTCTCAAAGGGATTGTTTAGGAATAAGGGGTACATGGGTATCCAAGATTCAGGAATATGACCTTGAGATAAATCCCACTAAATTAATCAAGGGACAAGGCCTTGCAAGAATGCTTACTCAGAAGAACGAAGAAGCCATTGAGATGATTGCAGAAAATGACATCCCTCAGCCTGCCATGACTCCTGCCCTTCAAAACCTTGACAACCATTGGTATTCAGACATCATTTTCTTCCTTCTCCATCTCACATGCCCTGATCACCTCAAAGGACACAAGCATAGGGCTTTGAGACTTAAGACTGCTAGGTACTGCCTTACCCAAGAGGGCCTGGGTTGGAGGAACCCAGATGGTATTATAGTTAGGTGCATCAACGAACAGGATTCTAAGAAGATATTAGCAGAGTTTCACTCAGGATTTTGTGGAGGCCATTATGCAGCAAATACAACTGCCCACAAAATTCTGAGAGCTGGATATTACTGGCCAACCATTTTTTCGGATGCTCACAAGCATGTCAAGTGTTTCCAGGAGTGTCAGCTTTTCACTGGGAAGCAGAAGTTGGCAGCTCTTCCCCTTACTCTGGTTGTCGTCCTTGCCCCTTTTCAGCAGTGGGGGCTTGATTTTATTGGCAAATTCAAGCATAACTCCAGCAATGGTTTTTGCTGTATTCTCACAGCAACCGATTACTTCACCAAGTGGGTAGAGGCCATACCCACTAAAACCACCATTGAGAAGGTTGTTATTGACTTCATCGAAGAAAGAATCATCACCAGATTCAGAACTCCCCTGAAAATAACAACCGATAATGCCAAAGCTTTTAGTTCGGGAGCAGTAAATGACTTATGCTTTAAATATGGCATTATCATATCCCATTCATCAGATTACTATCCTCAGGGCAATGGACTTGCTGAGTCTATTAATAAAAATCTGATGACTATCCTCAAGAAGATTGTGGGGGATAATAAGAGATCATGGGATAGCAAGATTAAGTATGCTGTGTGGGCGGATAGGATTACTAAGAAGAACTCAACTGGAAAGTCACATTTTGAGCTGGTGTGTGGACTCATAGCCACCCTTCCGGTCAGCATGCAGATTCCGATCTTCAGGATGTTAAGTGAATATGGCACAGAACAGGCAAAAATGGAGCAGAGAATCAATCAGATTATAGAGTTGGATGAATCTAGAAGAGCTACCCTTGATCAGTCACTCAGACATCAAGAAAGCATGAAGGGCACCTTTGACAAGTCATCCAGGCCGAGATCTTTCCAAATAGGAGATACTGTTCTCTTATGGGATAAGAGAAGGGAGAAGCTTGGGAAGCATGGAAAATTTGACAGCCTTTGGAAAGGCCCGTTTATCATCTGCGACACGGCTGGCACCAATTTTTTTTTTGCTTAACACCATGGATGGAAAAATATTAAACCTGCCCATGAATGGCCAACACTTGAAGCCCTTTTATCGAAACAACCTCCAAGATGACCAAGGGGTCATCTCAGGGCTTTTCTAAACCCATCCTTGTTGTATTTTTATGTACTTTATTTTTTTATTATATGTTATGTACCATATCCATGTAGAATGTTATATCAAAATTTCTTATTTCTGTATATTAGCATTTGTATTATATTTTCACTTATATATATGCTGAAAAGTAAAAAGTTTATTTCATGTGCTTTATTTCGAAAAAAAAAAGAGCAAGAAAATTTTCTGGTATTTCATCATGGCAGATTTTTATCATATACATGGGCCTGAGACACTTCTGTTTACATGCAGGTACCAGAGATTCCTGGATTCTCAGGCACTCTTTTTGATCAATAGATCAAGCAAGTACCTTTAATTAATTGCCAAAATCCACCCCCAGAACACTTAATTATTACATTTGAAAAATTTTCAATTAAACCATAGGAAGAATGGTTTAATTAATTGAAAAATTTAACTATTTCTTTATAGTTGAAAAAAAAAAAAATCCAAGGACGTCTAGGAACTTTTTTTTCGAACAATGTTTTAATGCATCTCGAGACCTAGGAAATGACCATAGAACATACCAATAGTGTCTAATAGGTTCATATTTTAATGTTGGCCTCTAATAACCCCTCAAGGCCTAACCGCCAAATTTGGGCTTTCCAGCTTTGGAGGTAGCAGGAGAAAAAATCATCGATTATAACTCGGCTAAAGGCAAAGAAATAATCGACAAGGGAAAAAACTCCTTGGAATACCCTATTTGATTGTTAAGTCTAAGGGAACCTAGCCACTCAAGATCCCCCTACTAGCACACTTTATTACAACCCCATGGGGCATGGTCATTTCGACAAAAAATAAAAAAGGCTAGCCGAAACTGGCTAACTTTGGAACAAACTGAACTTCTGAACTCTGGAAACGAACATGCATCATGTTCAATAACTGGTGGCTCAATAGGAAGTTCAACTATTGTACAAAAATAGTTGGTAAGACTCTGCAAAAGACACTTAGACACCAAATATATCTCGTATATGTTTAAGGTTATCGACCAGTGCTTAATAGAGTCAAGAAGGTGATATGAATAGTGTGGGTACATTCACGAAGGATAGACCAATTGCGTAGCTAATTACTTCCAATGTGCATGTTGAGTAAATTGTCATTGATGCCAACAGGGGTGTGTTGGTATGGCTTTGTGCCCCTTGAGGATCACTTCAGGGTTAGAAGTCTGTCAATGTCAAAGGAGACGTTTTTGACCTTGTGCAAGCCCAACTCTGAAGTCCTTGGAGCCCTTGGGAGGCCCGAAAATTTGAAATTTTTTATATTTTATATTTTATGGAATTTTTTTAGTTTTTTAGGGTTTAAAAATGCAGACCTAATCTAAAACTAATTTAACCATGAAATGCAATAATTTTTTCATGATACACTGAATTTTGATAAAAGATGACAAAGCTGTGGTTTTTAAGAATAGTGCTGCAAACTCTAGTGCAAGAGGGATAGTGATTAGCCTCCCTCTTGGATAATTTCTCTTCTCTTCCAAACTAGGGCATCCAACAACAACCTCTAGGGTTTATTGAAGGAGCATAATTTAGGCAAAATCAGAGATCCAAGGCCCAAACAAGAGAAAACTCCCTCAAGAGGATGTTTTCGACCATGTAAAAGTTGACTAAAGGTTGGTAAGAAGCCCTAAATAAAAAAGAATTGAACACTATAACCACCATTCAATCATCAAAGAAGCTTGAACTTACCAACTCTACCAAGAAAATCAATCCTTGTGCTTGTGTTAGTCCAACAATTCTAGTATCAACCTTAAATGTGCATAGAAACCGTAGAAAATCGATCCAATTTTCACTCCAAGCATAAGAGAAAATCATCCTAGAGGTGCGCCTCACTTAGCAAGCTCATGAAGGGTAAAAAAATAGCATAATGGTTTTATCCCAGGTCTTGTGCTTTACAAATGAAAAGTGAATCGATATTTATATCCATTTTAGCACACAAGTTTAATTTATACCAAACGTACATATCAATTTCAAATTAAAACAATATAATATTAAAATATTCCAAAATAAGACAAAATTAGGGTATGTTACCCACACGTCACGGACTAAGCCCTAAAACCAACATAAAATGATGAAAAAAAAGAAAATTAAGGAAGCAAAGGCCTCACTGTGATTGTAGGAGTGAGATTAAGGGGTCTTTATGCCCCTACTAACCCTAGAATGATGAATAATGTCCCTCAACGTCCCCTTTGCCTTAGCTTGAGGCTTGATCAAGCATGAAGACATCAAGGGGTCGATTTGATGAGATGGGGTAAAATCAGCTACAGAGAAGCACCAAGTGGGGTGGGAGAGGGGTGATGGACTTAGGCATGACCTCCCTAGATGAAGTATATTTCCCCTCCAGAAATAAAAGGATGGTGGTTATGTGACGTAATGTCTCCCCCTTCGAAGTCCTAGACACCAACCCAAACACTAAAAAGCCCCATAAAGGGCAGTTACGAATCCCACTAAGCCATAGTACTTCCAAGAGCAACACCAAGGGGCCCGACCATGGCCAACCATAAGCATAGAGCCCCATACTTGGCCTTTTAGCCCTCCTCTACCAATGACCTGTTGGAATGTTGAAAACTGCAGAGGCGTAACGCTTCTGGTTAAAATATTGCGACACTTCAACATATCATGATATTTTAGGTATATATGATGAGTCGATGGAACATGTCGGCTTGTTGGTGGCCATCATGAATTATAAATGAAAAATTGTTTTTTTAACGCTCGTGATGCAAAAGGGTGATATGGGATTGAGCTTTCAGGAGTTGTGACTATTTTATGGGATAATTGGTGTTTTCATTGCCATTAGCCGAGCTGTTGGGGAGTGGGGATTGGCTTCGGTCTACCATATCCATAATGTTAGTTATGCTTTTAAATTTTATGCTTCCATTTTTTTTAGATTTAATACGAGGTTTGTAGTGTCCATTAGGTATACGCCTTGTTGCTATTTTTTAATGGGATATTTACTATTTAGCATCTATCTATTTGTGATTTTTTAACTGCAACATTGTTTTGTGTTGATTTCCATTGTTTTTTCCATACGTTTAATTGATGCCCTAGGAAATGCAAAAGCCATTTGACCCAATGTTGGAGTATGGAGTTGGAACTGAGATTCATAAGAGACAAAGATTGAGGTGCAAACCATGTGGAAAAGAAACACTTGGCCTGATCAACCACTTGAAATACCAGCTTGCCAAATTCCAAGTGCATGAAGTGGATATTTGCTTTTCATCTACTTCATAAATCATGCATATTGCAAATCAATCAATTCTTGATATTGCTAGGAAGAGAGATAAGAAGGAAGAATTGAGGCTCGTACCTGTAGCTGCAACTTTCACCTCTGCCCCGATGGCTGCACCTTCCACCTCATTCTTAGCCTTAACATATAAATGGACTGCTTTCAGAGGAAGAGTGGTGACCTTTTTCCATAAGAGGCGTAAAGAGAATTGCTGATTCTAATAAGCATTTATCATTGTGGCGTCTAGATGCATAACGATGGTTCATCTCATCATATACTTTTATTTTTGTTTTGATATGATTTTGTTTTTTCTTGTCAGGAGTTGGTACTTAGGATAGATATCAGAATTCAGTATTGACGTGTGATGTACTACTTGACATCTTATGCATCGTATATATCAGCCTTTTTTTAACATTTATATAGCAGCATGTTTGTTTGACATTGTTATTGGTTTAGATTTAAAAAAATTTGAAACAAAGGATAATTTTTGTATTCGATATTTTCTTTTTTTATTATATTTATATAGCAGTGTGTTTGTTTGCAATTGTTGCTGGTTTAGACTTTAAAAAATTTGAAATAAAGGATTATTTTTGTATATGATATTTTCCGATATATTAATTAACTTATTTTCTGGAAACCCTGCGATATCTTTTCCAACATGATTATTGTAACATTGATCCGTTTTGCTAGATTTGGAAACAATACAGTACCCTAGACCTTAGATTATATGGTTGTGTAATGGATTGTTGGTTGACTTTGCTACTAAATTGGCAATCTCTTCAATTTTGGTGGTGCCCAGAAGTTATATTCTGGAAACCCTGCGATATATTTCCCTACATGATTATTGGAACATTGATCCTTTTTGCTTGATTTGGGAAACAATACAATACCTTTGACCTCAGATTATGTGCTTGTCTTATGGAATGTTAGTAAACTTAGCTACTAATTTGGTGATCTCTTCAATTTTGGTGGCGCATGGAAGGTGGTCCTGTATGTAAATTGTTGCTATTCTGGGGTTAAAGTTGTTGGTTGGCACAAGCAATCTTGTCTATAATAAATATTGCCAGAATAAATCTGGTGTCCAAGTAGTCGATATAGGTGTTTTGTTATCCCAACTTGATTTGTATAATCACACAGATGATCTGGGAATTTTCCTGCTGCATGGAATGTTGCTAAATTTCTTTTTCTTGTGGAAACTATTTATCTTAGATTGTGATGTGTTGTACTAAGTGGTTGCTTTTGTTTGCTATTCTTATTGTAGATGCCAGTTCTAATGATAAGGAAAAAATTAATTCAGACTCGTTGTCCTTATATGCTTAAGTTGTTGTAGATTTTTTGTTTGGAGAAAAATGGTTAAGCTGTTGTCGCATCATCCGTTTTGAGGTTCTAAATATTTCTTATCACTTTCTTTGGTCTCGAGATACGGCTTCAAAGGTGCACAATATTACTCAACGGAGTCAAAAGCATGATATTTTGTGAATTAAAAAAATCGGCTTGAAGAGGCGACGTGGTAACAGTAAATTAGTTGTCAGCCAAACAAACCTTTAAACAATTATCACATTACTTGGGACTTCTCATTGCAATGGTGATAACATATATTTGATAAATACATTATTTTGTCAAAAAACTAGGTTTTTGATCAGTGGCCCACAACTCCTGTACCTGCGAAAAACTAGCTTTTGACTTTTCTCTGTTTATTGCTTCTCATGCCATGTCTGGTGGCAATTAGGTCGTCCTTAATCTAGATTGTTATTGCTTTAGATTTAATGTTTTATTGCTACAGGCCTAAGCTGTGAACAACATGCAGTTTTATTGTTGATTGAAGATTCCTGCTTGATGATTGGCCTCTTATTGTCTGCTTTTTGGATTTTATGAAAGCTATCAACGCTACATATATTTGCATATATATGTAAATGTGAAAAGTGGGGGCATATAGTTGTTATTGTAGTAATAAAAAACGAAAACAATTATACTAATTGTTGCCATATTGTTTTCTTCTTATTGTTTTAAACAGTTATAAGCCAAACACAGCATCCCTTTCAAGATATTTGATCGCATTGCTTAATTATGGAGGGGTTCCAGAAGATTTCTTCATTGAGCATGTAATCGGTGCTTTTGATAAAATACAGAATGAACTTAAAGATGAAACAAAAGCATTGAAAGGTATTTTGAATGGTTATTTTGAGAATTTATTGATATGTTATGAGTTGTTCCTCCTTTCTCATATTTTATTGTGGTGTTTTTAATTTTTTTTACCTACATGGAAAAGTTATATTTATTATTAGCATTATCAATGTATCCAAGGAAATCAAGCTTCATTTGTGACATTGTGTTTGAAAACAATTTATAATGGGCATAGATTTTAGATTATATGTTTTCATAACCTTTGCCAGAATTCAACATTGATAAGCTTGTTTTTATTAGGGTTTCCTTTAACATGTTTGTTTTAATGATTTAGTGGGTAGGTTGCAATTCAATAACAAATGCATATTATAATTTATATGCTTGTAAGTTTTGTGAGTAAATATCTAGTTTTCTTTATGCTTCTGTTTTTGCAGTTATAAATCAATGTAAAAATTTAGATGAAGACCATGTATGTCTTAGAATGTTATCATGCGGAATTCCTTTGCATGAACCATTCTTGCAACATCAGCTGAAACTTTTTATGCGGATGGAAATAATCAAGTTCAAGGAAGGGAGGGTTCCTCTAGAGGACTCTTGTTATTTAATGGGGACAGCTGATCCTACTGGAAAACTTGCGCCTGACCAAGTTTGTATCATTTTGTAAGTTTTCATTATACAATTTTAGATCATGAATGATATGAGACTTTGAGAATATGATTATACTTGAGTCTTCCGTTTGTGTTAGTTCTTGTTTTCTTTTTAAAACATTTGAGATTTCTTTTGTTGTATGTCGCTCAGCATCCAAATCTTTCTTTTTATTGTAGGGATCATGGACAAGTATCTGGTAAGGTGCTGGTGTATAAGAATCCCGGATTACATTTTGGAGACATACATGTTTTTAAGGCAACATATGTCGACGAAATTGAAAAAGTAGTTGGTGATTCAAAGTTTGCACTTTTTTTCTCAACTCAAGGGCCACGCTCAGCAGCAGATGAGATTGCTAATAGTGATTTTGATGGTGACCTTTATTGGGTATGCATGAATGCAAAGGTTAGTTTCTTATAATATTTGTTTCTTTCAAATGTCTCTTTGCGGCCAAGCTATTACTATGGATGTAATGTATTCATTTCTGGCATGTTTAATTATCAAATTTTAATTTGGGAATTACTCGCCAAGACTTATATTAGTTTTTTGAAATAGGTCAAGGCATGAAAAATGAAAAGTTGGAGGGCTTAGATGGATTGTTTTATGCTTTTACAAAACAACATTATCAACCGTTGGAAATGATGTCAGGAATGTTTAAAAGCGCTGATAATGAGGAACAATTCAATGCATGTTAATGAAACCAGTCCCCAAAGGCTTGGAAAGAGTTCAAGCAGGAGTTTAGAGGACCATCAGTCGCTTCTTGTGTCCTCTGGTGCAAATAAAAGTATTGGTGAACCTGTTTAAGCCCTTAGCATCTATGATAGTGACGCAAGTATATTGGTTTCAATAACAAAAGGTTCATTGTAGGAAACCTAATTACATCTTGGGAAAGCATGCGATGGGAAAGTGGAATAGGTCAAAGGTACTTTTCCCCAAAATTGATTTTTATAAGTGAATGAAAGAATAGAGTGGGACTTCACTTCTGTTTAGGTTAACCTGGTTAGTGATATACATGAATCAACAAATATACAAGTACTCACAAATATCTTCATTATTCATCTGAGTTACAAGATCTCAAGTGTTAGAGAAGGAGTACATAATAGGTAGAAGAAGACAAAGGCTTGAATGTCATGGTGGGGCATGAAGAAGAAATATCATTGTTCGTTAGCCTCTTCGAAAACATCACACACATCCGCATGCTCCAATTGTAATTTTCAAAATTTTCAACCCTAAACCATATGAATTGTGTACCAAAATAAAATGTCCATGAAATATTATATCGATAAAAGTTTAATGCATGGGACACCAAATCTACATGAATTTATCTCCTGTCCTCACGATATGGCATAGAGAATTTAAATGTAGGCATACTTATATTCTTGTCCCCTTCATAGTCCCCTTTTTCGAGTTTTCGATCAGCTACGCTGATCCCTACTACCATTATTGAATATCGACCCTCAAGGTGTTTAGTTATTCGATTGAAATAGACGTCTTTACGATGTAGGACAACACTTGAGAGAAAGAGGAGTAGGCCGATTTCCAACTCCATATGAATGCGCCTTAGGGAGCTGTTCCAACGCCCTTACTGTGGAGATTTCATGAACGTGGGAAATTAATGAAAAACTAAAATTTCACCTTCTTCCTAGAAGGTTTCCTGGATCATAGCCCTAAAATTTTGAACCTTTATGACTTCCGTAAGTTTGTGTCTAAAACAACAACTAAAAGATCACAATAATTCAGGTTTGATAGCCCTAAACTTCATTGCAATGCAAGTACGAAAGATACAAACAAAAACATTAGTTTTCATCCCTTCTGTTGTAGCCTGATACACACCTCGAGATTAACGTAGTAGAAATATTCAAGCGATTGGCCGTGTCATTGGGGAAAGTCACAAGTTGATATATTGTCAGTCAACTCCTCTGTCTAGGCCAACTCCTAGCGAAGCCAAGGGGGGTGGTCCCTGTTGCCCGCTGATGTGCACACCATCAGCGGAGAATCTTTCGAATGGATGTCACCCGGCAGAAGGGAGAGGTGCGGCCCTTGGGGGCAAGCAAAGAGTCAGGTGCTGTCACTTGATCCTGACTCCTCCGTTTAGGCAAACTCCTAACGAAGCCAAGGGGGGTAGTTCCTAAAGAGTCTCTAAGGCTCAAGTTTTTTAAAGATGTTTTTCTATCCAGTGTATGATACGGATGGGTGTTGTTTAGGAGTTTTTGATAAATACTAACAAAAAACAAAACCAAGTGAACACGTGCAAGTAAAATGGAAATGAATAATCTCTTGACAATTACACAGCTAAAACAAAGCATTCATGATATGAATCAATAGATAATTTAAATTGTGCAATGCTTTAGACTGATAATAAGCAAGTTAAACTGAAGATCATTGCCAAATAGGGTGCAAGAGATTGTTTTGCGAGTGCTTCTTGGTAAGTTTTAATGTAAGTTTGTAAAAGTGAGTTGATTATTACAGGGAAGGGGATCTCCAAGATATACCTTGTGGTACTGGAGATATGTCCGAAATTTAGGCTTTGGTGGCTTCGTACGAGGACATGTAGGTTTCCAAAGTCCCAAGGGCGTGTTCAACACTACACCAACTAGGGATGTAGCCTAACAGTGCCCCCAAGATCTAAGTATAGTGGTTCTAGCTTCCCTAGGCGGAATTTTCCCACACAAAATCTAACCGAAGTGTCGGATTTTCACTTATCTTTGTTGGGTGGTTACTTTTATTAGGGTGACTTGGATTAAAATGTGAGAATTAGACAAGTCTACGACTGCTTCTGGGTATCCCAATTGGGTAGAGCATACACAGCGTAGCACAAATATTTATTTCGATTTTAATTAGATGTGAAGATTGTAACAACCCTCTGACAGAGAGCACTCTTGATTCGCCTTATGGCGAGATTCAAGAGATTTATATGAAAGTTAAAACAGTATAGTTAATCTAAAACAAGAAATGAGAAATAAAATACTACTAATGCAAGATATATGTTGGCCAAACTTATGTGTCACTTTTGCGATCAACCTCCACTAATAAAAGGATGAATTAAACAGTGAAATGTGAAAGAAGTATACACCCTGTACTTAGAAAGTGAGTGTGTGAAGTGGTGGAGTTAGAAAACACAATCTCACGAAAAATGACATAAGACGCAAATCCCTCCAGGGAAAATGGGATGTGGGTGCTAGTTACCCCACTGCTCTCGTTTAATTCTTTTACAATTTTTATGACGAAGATGGAGTGTTTCTTAGTCCAATAAAATTGGATCTAATAGCTTACAATGGTACATCAAGAAACTATATCAAAGTGGGTGTCCCCACCGGCTTGTCTTGAGGCCTCCTTGGTGATTTTGGTCACTCCAAAACTTCACTTTTATGCGCAGCCCTGCTGAAACCCAGCAAGCTAACAATGTTATAAAATGATGGGAAAGACAATGCAAAAATAAAGAAAATTTGAAAAAATTTGTACTGAAAAATTTTGAAACTTTTTTGCATGTAAGCACAAATTCCTAGCTTTAGATCTAATCGAAAGATGAAGTTCTTCTGAAAACAATTTAGATATAAATGTTTAAAGAATACTAGATTGAAATGCTAAACAAGAAAGAATAGATTTGTTTCTTAAGCATAATAGAAAAGCTAACTGGGAAAGAGAGAGATTTTGAGTTTTTATCGAAAGAAGCGGTAACAACTACTCAAGCTTGAATCTCTTGGAAAACTTGGAAGTTTGAATGTGACACCACAAGTGTTTTGCTCTAGATCCAAGAAAAGGAGATGCAGTTGAGCTCAACCTTTTATTCGGAATTGTGATCTGCAAACAAAAGCTATCACACTTGCAACAAACATATTAGATCCGGTACTACTCACGGTTAGAAACCAAAAATGCATGATCTATAACTCAATAAAATACGCCTTCTTAAATCACTAAGAGTAAAGAGTAAGTAAATAAATTGACAACTGCAAATATTTACTCTACGTGCTCTAAGATAACCTTCTAAAACAGATTGATTATGAAAGAACAAAGCATGACAGAAATGCAACCATATCACCTCATCCACCAAAAGTATGTACCTGCAGAATCACATTCATAAGCCTCCAAAGCCTTCAACATTATTCAAATAATAACAACAGAGTACATGAGCAGAGGAAGAAGGACCTCTATTTATACAAAAAAGGGAGAAGCAACCCAACCCTAGCGTGAGCATGAGGAAGGAGGGTGCTGTTGTTCGCCGATTGCACACCAGCAGCAGAAATTTTCCGAAAGCTGTCTCCTCACTTAGGAAAGTGGGAGAGGTGTGACCTTGTGGGCAAGCACAGAGCTAGGTACTGTCACCTACTCTTAGCTCCTCAGTTTAGGCTAACTCCTAACGAAGCCAAGGGGGGTAGTCCCTACAAAGATTTTCTATGGCTCCTAAGTTGTTAAAGTGTTTTTAATGGTTATGGATGCGGATGGGTGTTGTTTAGGAGTTATTTTGTTTAGAAATTATTAAAATTATGAATTTCAAGCACAAGAAAAAAGCAATCCATGTTGCTGTACTGGATTAAAAGATGAACAATATCTCAAGACTTTATAAGATAAAGACACATTCACAGATAAAGATTTAAATAAGCTAAAGACAAGTGATCCAGATGTAACAATCACGCATAGATTATTAGACCGGTGCCTTTATGGAGTCAAAGTTCTGCAATGCCTTAAGAAATAACCAAGTCCTGAAATAAAGCTAGTGGATGGAACGTTGTGCAAGTGCTCTTGGTATATTTTAAGTGTTTTAAATGATCTTGCTTATGGTTTCAGCGAAAGGTTTTCAATAGCCGGGAAATGTTCTAAGTTAATCCGTTGCAGACATGAGGGTCCACCCAATATCCCAGGCTGGTATCACGAAAATTGACTAGCTAGCTGAGAAGCTTAGACAACGGGTAGTTTCGACGCCTTTACTAAGAAGAAGATAGGAAATTTTCTACAACGCCTGTGCGTTGGTTATGGGGTTAAGTTTTATTATGTTTTTCTTTGCGAACTTAGCAAGTCCGTTCACCGTTCTGAGTACGAACCCAACTCTAAAGTCGGCAGAGCATACTAGGTGAAGGATAATCAATGAAGTTAATTAATTAGGGGAATGTGAGTTGCAAAATTTTATTAAGTGAATTAATTAAAACTCTCCAATAGAGAGCACTCTTGACTTTGTCTTATGACAAAGGTTCAAGAGACTTAGCTATTCTATATGCCTAATGCAAGGAAAATGCAAGTCTAACTATTCTCTCCGATAGAGAGTGCTCTTGACTTGGGTTATGGCAAGTTAAAGAGACTTTAGCAATTTTAATTGATTAAACTTAAGAAAAATTAAAGAACTAATCTACCCAAGAGTCTCTTTTAGGTTTTTAGGCCCTAATCAGGAGAGCATGGGGGTAAGTAAACAAAACAAAAGACAACAAAAGCAAAGCAACTCTCCGATAGAGAGCACTCTTGATCCACAAAGTGAGATTCAAGAGATTTTGGTGTTTTTTAGGTTTTGCAATATTATATCAAAAAGGTAAATAAAACAAAACTTTGACCTAACTAAACAATAAAACAGGAAACTTTTTATCTTTTCTATTTTATGAAAGATGAACTAATCAGAAATAAACTATCTTTCCCTATTCTATTCTAAGCAAATTATTAAACAAATATGCAAGCATGAAAAATGGACGATACAAGCTTCCCTCAAATGGGGGAAGAGGGGTGTGGGAGCCGTAATCCCACTTGCTCTTTATTAATTTGTTTACAATGCTTTCCTTTGATGCCTTTTTGCTTCTTTTCTTATTATTGGAAGGCTTTTGGAGCAAGTTGTAGAGAGGGGAAAGAAAAAAGGGGGAGTATGAGTCTTTTTAAGCTTGATTCTTCAAAATTTTGCCAGCATTTCTGTTGTACCTGTCACAAAAATAAAAAATCAGCGAGCATATATTACTAAAAGATGGTAGAAAAGACAAAGCAAAAATAAAAATTTTGGACAAATTTTATACTTAGAAAAAATATCAGAATTTTACATGCAAAGCACAAATTTTCGCTAGATCTAATGAATGAAACTAGATCTAACAAAGCCCTAAAAGATAGATCCTGAATAATGAGTATTGAAAGCTTGGATGTACTTATTGAGCAATGCAAAAAATTAAAGAGAAGGGTAGAGAAGGAAGTTTATTGTGGATGGAACGCAAGAGATGGAGCAAGACTCCGACTTTCTTTCGAATGAGAAGAACACGATCCTTGTAGGCCCTGCAATCACAAAGTGTTAAACAACCGGTTGCTTGAAGCTTGGGCTAGATGTAGCTGAACTTGCACCCTTCGTCAACCTGTGAACCTTGCTAATACCAAAACTCTAAAAACAGGTGAGATCATATCACATGAAAAGTATGCTAAGATAGTTCAATCAAGATCAATATTAGGTATAACTAACTACTCATATTCATCAAGATTACAACTTACTTTGCATAAATAATTGATTTGAAACTACAAACAATCACTTTACTGTGCCTCCAGTGGCCCTCTTGAGCTTAACACATAAACTGATCTCATTCAAGTAAAAAAGAGGAATGGCTTAGAAGCAGTATCACCTCAACCATGGAACATTTACCACGCGCAAAGAGCTCATGGACCTCCAAAGTCGAAATTCTTATTAATCAAAAGCACGCAAAGCTTGGTACAATTTTTACAGAGTAACTCTAGCACAAAAGTTCCATCCGAATAGAGCTAAAGGATCCTCTATTTATACAATAAAAGAAAGCCCAAAACCCTAACACCACACCACACAGGGAGGGTGCAAAACCTAATCATCCAGCAATGTGATGAGCCAAAACCTAAGATAATGAGGCAAGGAGTGAGAGGAGGCCTCCACCTAGGCAAGGTGCCCCCACTCCAACCCTAACCAACCAAATTCCATGCCATATGAGCCCACCCTCATTAAAAACGTGAGCCTCCAAGGTTGGGGCGTGAAGGAGAGGAAGAGCACATGTTTTAGGTTAAGGAGGTAGGCGTGAAGGCTTGGAGAGGCTCAGAGCTAGGTAAGGAGGAGCCCATACCTAGCAATCAATCAATACATGTCTCTGTTCAACCTCGATCAAAACACCAAGCCAATGAGCAAGCTTCAACTCACCCAAGCGTGGTCATCACTGAAGGAGGCGAATCGGCCAAGTGGATGAGGACTCAATGCTCACTGAATGCTGACTAAAGCCAAGTTCTGTTAACTCCAATCACCATTAATGCCCAATGCTATGTCATTTTGCATTTCATTTCGCTGAATTCGGATTAATTTGGAGAGATTTGTATTTTCTCCAAAATAATCATTTTTATTATTTAATCAATAATTTTGCCAGAACTGACTTTTTTGAGAAATTATGCATTATGTGGCTGAATGATGATCTGAAACTTGGAGCTGGTTGGCTGATCATGAATGACTTTTGGCTTAAGGTTAGAGCCTTCAATCACTGAAAATGGACCCTGGATGGCTGACTTATTACAAATTCAATTTTTCCATTTAAATTATGGAAAATTTTAATTAAAAACTTAGGGAAAATTAAAAAATTAAAAAATTATAAATTTGACGCGTCCGGTAAAATTTTGCCGGAATTTTTTATGAGGGTCCTAGTGACTTAGGACATGACCATAGTCTATTCTAATAATGTCTAGTAGGTTTATACATACTCAGTTGGGCTCTAATAACCCCCCAAGGCCCAGAATTCAAAATCGGGCATTCCAGCTTTGGAGGAAGCGGGAGAAAACCTCGTCAATTATACTTGGCTATAGGCAAAGCATAATTGTCAAGGGAAAAAACTCCCTGGAATACTTTAGTTGAAATTCTACGTCTTAGGAGATCGAACCACTCAAAACACCCTACTAGCACATTTTATTACAAACCCCCTGGGGCCATGGTCATAATTATTCAAAACAAAAACTGACTAGCCAAAACTGGCTAGACACAAAGGCGGATCATCTGATATACTGGAAACAAACATTTATCATGTTTGTGAACTAGTGGCTCCTCAGCTAACCCAACGATGGTACAAATAAGTTGGCAACAGGCGCAACCCAAGAGAGACTGAAGCTTTGGCAATTGATTGGAAGATGAACTGCGTTGTAACTGAGTGCTCGAGTAATGAAAGGGGGTGAGGTGGCCTCATCCCTCCTCGGTTTTATCACCCAGCCAACCACAAGCATCCACCAAGAGGGATTCGCCCACATGAGGAAGGAGGCACAAATCTCAAGAGGGAGTCTCATTGAAGCACCTCAATACTGGCTCAAAACTGATTAATGATGATTGGAATCTCCTCCGTAATCAGTGTCGAGCTAATTAGCGCTTTATTTTCTTCAATTTGGTCTTTTTTGGAGATATTTTGATTTTCTCCATTTAATAAAAAATATGATTATTTTAATTAAATATTCCCCATTTATTGATTTTAAGGAAATATTTAATTAAGAGAAAAATAATCATCCAAAACTTAGGACAAGTGTTTGTAGGGATTAAATGAGTGTTTTGGCTTAGAAAACAAGTCTTTATTTGCCAAAATCCACCCCCAGACCACTTAATTATTACAATTTGAAAATTTTCAATTAAACCATAGGAAAAATGGTTTAATTAAATGAAAATTTAAATATTTCTCTATAGTAAAAAATTAAAAATTAAAAGATCTAAGGACGTCCGAGAAATTATTTTTCGGACAATGTTTTAATGCATCGCGGGACTTAGGAAATGACCATAGAACTTACAAATAGTGTCTAGTAGGTTCATATTTTAATGTTCGACTCTAATAACCCCCAAAGGCCTAACCACCAAATTTGTGAATTCCAGGTTTGGAGGTAGCAGGAGAAAAGCTCATCATTTATAACTCGGCTAAAGGCAAAGAAATAATCGACAAGAAAAAAAACTCCTTGGAATACCCTATTTGATTGTTAAGTTTAAGGGAACCGAGCCACTTAAGACCCCATACTAGCACACTTTATTACAACTTCGAGGGGCATGGTCATTTTTACAAAAAATTAAAAATGGCTAGCCAAAATTGGCTAATTGAAACACACTGAACTTCTGAACTTTGGAGATGAACATTTTTCATGCTCAATAACTGGCGGCTCAATAGGAAGTTCAACTATTGTACAAAATAGTTGGTAACATCTGGCTCCAACTGCGGGACATGCACTTGTTTGATTTTCATTCAAAGAGAGTGTGCAAGCGGCCCAAAATCTTTGGTTCCTGCACGAAATTAAAGTGCATCAGTACCACATATATATAAAAAGCCAAAAAAGAAACAACTATGTATAAGGAAAAAAAGAAACAATTTATGGTACATGCATAATATACAAAAGTTAAATATGATACAAAAAATATAGTACAAAACTATGGTACAGAAGGAGTGCTTGAGATATGGTACAAATTAATAAGACCAGTGCCAGATGGAGTCCTTGAGATCGTTTTGCAAGTGTTCTTGGTAAATTTTATTGTAACTTTCAAAAGGTGAAGTTGATTATTAAATGGGAAGGGGATCTCCAAGATATACCTTTTGGTACTGGAGATATGTCCGGATTCTTAGAAGAATGGCTCCGCACGGGAAAATGTGGGCTAGATGGAGTCGTGGGGGGGTGTTCAACACTACACCAACAAGGATGTAGCCTAACGGGACCCCACGGTCGCTTTCTAGTAGTTCTCGCTTTCCTTGAAGAATTTTCTCACTACTTCTTAGATTCGGTACGCTGGATTTCCATAATGTTTGAGGGTTGTGAGTTTTATCACGACTGGATTACTTAGGCGTCAGGATTTAATAAGTGCACAATACCGCTTTTGATATCCCCAATTGTCAGACAAAGCTGCGAGGGGTAGAGCATACACGGTAAAGGAAAAATGTTTGTTCTGATTTTATTAGTTGTGAACAAGAGCCATTGTAACAACCCTCTGACAGAGAGCACCCTTGATTTGCCCTATGGAGAGATTCGAGAGATTTATGAAAACAAAGTAAAAGATGGTGAAATGAAAGAACTAAAACTAAGCACAAACTCTTCGACAAAGAGCACTCTTGATCCAGCTTTTGGTGAGATTCAAGAGCTTTTATGTTCTTTTTATTTTAACAATTTATATAAAAACAAGAAAACTAATCTAAGACAAAACAGTAAAATGTCTTCGATAGAGAGTGCTCTTGATCCACTTTTCAGTGAGATTCAAGAGACTTTGGATTGTTTTCTTTTTTAACAATTTATATGAAACAAGAAAGCTTTAAAAAACGATGAAGCAAAACTATACTAGCAAACTTTCATAAAAGCAATAAGATTGACTTTTCTTATTCTACTCTAAGAAGTTATTATCCAGGTATAAGGCAAAGAAAATGAACAATGGACGATACAAGCTTCCCCCAAACGGGGGAAGTGGGGTGTGGGAGCCTTTATCCCACTTGCTCTTTATTAATTTTTGACAACGCTTTGATGTTTTTTGTCTTTTCTTGAAAGAACAACATGAGAAAGGGGAATGAAAAAAGAGGGAAGTGCTTTTTGTCGTTTTTGCTCTTTGTTTGCTTGTAGCCTTTGGGTTTTCTTGATTCTCCTGAAAATAAGAGCTTTGAACACTAAACTTGTTAAGAGTTAGTCAAAAATAAAATAATTAAAAGAACAAACGAAGATCTAAAACTAAGCTCTAAAAGAAACTAAGTTTTTTAACTGAGAACTAGGTGTAAAATAGAAGATGAAAGAGGAGAAATAAAACCAAGTGAGAAGCTATGAATCGAGAGAGAGAGGATGAAAGAAGATTACAAAGAAGAGCAAAAGGAGGGCTGCAAACAAGTAGAAAGAGGGTTGCAAGAGAGGGAAAAGAGGGCTGCAAAAGAGGGAAAAGAGGGGAACAAACAATAAAAAGAGAGGAAGAAGGAGCAACAAAAAAGAGGGCAGCAAACAAGAGGCAGTAGGTTTGGAGAAAAATGGGAAGCTTGAAATCCAAACCTTGCCTAACCAAAATTGAGATTTGAAAATTTTACTTCAAAGGTGAATAAGAGAGGTAGAACCAGTTAGATCTTTGGATCTTTAAGGCAACTTTGTATCTCACGTAGCAAATAGTTATTGAACTTTGTACTTGGCTCCAAAAAAAGGAGATGCAAACTAGCTCAACCTTTTACTCGGTTGAATGATGTGATCTGCAAACAAAAACTCATACACTTGGATTAGATCATGTACTATTCACTAATTGAAATCAAAAGCAACATGAAATACAACTAAATAAGACAATGATCTTCTAGATCTATAAGAGTAAATCAGTAAATAGATAACTTGAAAGTACAAATATCTATTCTTATGTGCTTGTAAAAACCTTCTAAAGCATTGATTAATAACCCCAAATTGACAAAGCAAGAGGAAATTTTAAATTATATCACCTCATCCATCAAGCACATGCATCCAGAAAACCACACCACATGAGCCTCCAAAGCCTTTCTTTATTCCAATGGTTGCATGAAAGCAACAAGCATTACAAAAAGTTTCACCAGAGGTTCTGTACGAAAATTATCCACCCTTAAGAGGGAGCAGAGACCCCTTATTTATACAGAAAAAGAGAGCTAATGAAACCCTAGCGGATTTCCTCAAGGAGGGGCGCAACCACCTAATAACTGGAGCTCACTACTTTGATCTGAAGTTGAACTGGACTCCGGTAGGTGTGATTGGGGTGAGGTGGCCTCCACCTAGGCGAGGCGCCCACCCTATCACTTTGGAATCATCACTCCACCAATAAAAACGTGCCAAGGAGGGAATTCATCCATTCTAGGTTAGGAAGGCTCAAAATCCCAAGGTTTAGTTAGCTGCAGTGCTCCGATATTGACTCAGATCAGGTGGGTGGTGATTGGAATCTTCCTAGATGCTCTTTGCCATGGTATTTAGCTCTTTACTTTATTCAATTTGGTTTCTTTTGGACAGCTTTTTTATTTATCTCCATTTTTTACTTTTCTAATTATTTTAATTAAATATTCTTCATTTATTAATTTTGAGAAAATATTCAATTAAGTGCAAAATAATCATCAGAAACTTAGGATAAGTGGGTTTAGGGGTTAAATAGGTACTTTGGCTTAGAAAACGAGCACCCATTTGTCAAAATCCACCCCCAACCCACCTAATTATTACATTTTGAAAATTTTCAATTAAACCATAGGAAAAATGGCTTAATTAATTCAAAATTTTAATTATTTTAAAAAATAAAAAATAAAAACTCGAGGACGTCTGCTAAATTATTTTTCTGATAATGTTTTAACACACTTCAGGACCTAGGAAATGACCATAGGACATACCAATAGTGTGTAGTAGGTTCATATTTTATAGTTGGCCTAATCGCCAAGTTTGGGCATTCCAGCTTTGGAGGTAGCAGGAGAAAAACTCGGCTAAAGGCAAAGAATAATCGATAAGGGAAAAACTCCTTGGAATACCTTATTTGATTGTTAAGTCTCAGGGAGCTGAGCCACTCAAGACCCCCCTACTACACTCTTCATTCTGCTCAAAACAATCTTCTTTAAAAGGCTGGGTTTTAAAGATATCATAGGGGACCCAACTTTCCAAATATTTGTCATCAGGTGGAGAGCATGGAGGATTCTCATCACACAAAACTTCTAAGATTGGATTTTCAATTAAAGTCTTGTAGTCATCATCCATGTCAGGTGTTAGGGACTCTTCATCACTTGTATCATGCTCTTGACTGTACTCTCTCGCTTGGCTCTTGGTTTCTGTGGTGATAGGATGGAGCTGCCCAACTGTGTTAATGTAATCAGGCTCTCGTGAATATTGTTTTTCCTTTCTCCAACTTTTTCTGAAAATATTATGCATGTCACCTACATAGTTTATATACTCAGGCTTGCTTGATGACGCTCTGGGACCACAATCTTCAGGAAAACCATGTTCTTGAATATAGCATGCATAATGGCAGGTAGATTCCTCATGAAATTCTTCACAAGCTCTACAAAAAGGCGTATAAGTTTCAACCATGTTAGCAGCCTCTAGCTGATGAGGAGGCCTCTGTTCATGGTTGGGTGCTTTTCTTTGCCCATTTACTTTTGGAGGGAAAGTCCTAGTGGCAGGTTGTGATTGTGCCCTCTCCATATTGATAACTTTGTTCCATATCTCTTTCATTTGGGTTAGATGTTTTTCTTCCATTCTCTCAATTTGGGCTAGATGTTTTCCTTCCATTTTTTCAAGTCTCTCCTTCATTTCCATCATTTGTTTTTATAGGGATCCTCTTCCTTCAAAGGAGTTGAGGACCTTGGATAACCAGGAAGGTTAAACTCTCCTGAAGACTGCATGTTTCTATCTATCTTGATTGCTAATTCTTGTGCTTGAAGAAGAGTAGTGGGCTCCTTATCTCTAATCTGATACTGCATCTTCCCACTAAGTGCTTCAATGTAATAAAGCAAGATAGATGGTGCAGGTGGTTTATAAGTGGTAGGAATGGCATTAGATAGTTCTGTGAACCTTTGGTTAAACTCATCCATAGTCTTGTTCTCCTTCTTCTTTATGTTTGTTAATGAAGCCGGTTGATGCCTAGGTTCCTTCTTTTCACCAAACTTGTTAGTGAAGGCAGTCTTGAAAGTTTTGAGTGTAGCAAAGGAATTGTTTGGTAAATTGTTGTATCGATCACCAACCCTTCCATCCAAGGAATGAGCAAAGAGTTTCATATAAACATCATCATGTTGATGTGCAGGATCACTGATGAAGGCACCAACACATCTGGAGAAACTTCTAAGATGCATAGCAAAAGTGGTGGCATCAGTGCCAGTGAACATAGGGAGCTTCTCTACAGCTTTGTTTAGAAGACGATGGGGTTGACCTACTATCTGAGAGAACTCGAGCTGAGTAAAATACTCACTCATTATGTCAGAAAAACAATGTTGATTATTATTTTCTTGAAACAAACTACGGATGTCTAAAACAGACTCAGATCCAAGATTCTCAAGGTTCCTAAGAGAAACTAGCTTTATTTAATCTCCTCCTATTAACTTGTTCGGGCTCAGGGATGAAATTCAGTAAGCCTTCATAGTTTCTTCTAGTTGAATACCTAGGTAAGCTATTTGACAGTCGAGTCCCTAGATGGATTCAAGTCTAATTTCAGAGAGTTGATTGAACTAAAAATCGATTGAAAAGGTAAAAAAGTAAGGTTAAAAGTCGTCCAGGAATAAAAAGATTTGTCCCCGGCAACGACGCCAAAAGATGTTGTCCGCCGAATGCACACCAATAGCAGAAATCTAATGGAAGTTATCTCCTCACTTGAGAAAGTGGGAGAGGTGTAGCCTTGGGGGCAAGCACAAAGCTAGGTACTGTCACCTACTTCTAGCTCCTCTGTCTAGGGTAACTCCTAACGAAGCCAAGGGGGGTAGTCCCTCCAAAGAGTTTTTCTAAGGCTCAGCGTTTTCAGATGTTTTTATGGTTACAGATGTGGATGGATGTTGTTTAGGATTTTTTTGAATTAGATCACAAATTATAATAATGAGATAACACAAGACAAAGAGCAATCCACGTTGCTATGACAAGACTCAAGAGAAACAATATTACAAAGACTTATAAAAAGACATCCACAGATAACTGATTACTTAAGCAAGATTCCAAATGGACAAATGGTCGAGATAATATGAATATATGAAAGCAAAATAGACCAATACCAATATGGAGTCAAAATATAGTGCTTGGGATGCTGATAAGTCTCAAGTGTTTGCTCGTGTAAGTGTTGTGCAAATTTATCTTGGTTGATTGAAGATTTTAATGATCTTGATTATTATGGCTAAGAACACAAGGTATCAACCGAAAAATATGCCTTCAGTGGCTCTATCAATGACATGTCAGACCGTCTAGTATTCTAGGTTAGGTGTCCAAGGAACTTAACGAACCTGTTAGAACTCTAAGACAAGGGTTTGTTCCAGCGCCACTAGCAAGAATTTGCCCACTACCTCAGTATTTATCGACAACACCAGATCGTTGGTTATGGGGGTGAAAGTTTTACTTATGGTTGTCACTTGTAAGATGAATCAAATTCCAATCACCGTTCTGAGTACAAATCCAATCTTTTAAGGTCGGCAGAGCATACTATGTTATGGAAAACAAGGAAGTAAATTTTATGGGGAGCGTGTGTTGGAAATATTTTATTAATGAGCACAAATAAAACTCTGCGACAGAGAGCGCTCTTGACTTCGTCTGATGACAAAGTTCAAGAGACTTACCATTCATGGAATTAAAATACTTGAAATGAAAAATAATTAATCTACCCAAGAATCTCTTTCAGGTTTTAAGGCCTTACTCGGGAGAGCATGGGGGTAAGTAAAAACCGAAATAAAAAATAACTCTCCGATAGAGAGCACTCTTGATCCACAAAGTGAGATTCAAGAGATTTCTACTTTTAAGCAGTTGGAATACTTTTGAAAGATGAAAATTTTAAATGACACAGTAAACAAATTAACAATGAAATAAAACAAGCTAATCTAGAAATTAGTGTTCTAATCAAGAAAATGAAATTACTATAAGTAAAGCAAATCCAATTTAAGAACACAAAAACAAGAACACCACAAACCTACTCAAATGGGGGAAGTTGGGAATGGGGGCTTAAAAACCCCACTCAAAAAGAGAATTTTTATTAAGTGTTATAGTTTTCCTTGGGAATTTAACCCTTGAAAAGGACTTTTAAGATAAAAGCTAGAAGACTAATAATGAAGCTCTTAAGAGCTTTTACAGAGAGGAGTGATTTCTCTTATGTCTTCATGGTTAAGATCATCAACCTTGGATCTTCCTTATGGTTATCCCCAGTAGTTTTAAGTTCTTCTTGCTTCACTTCTTGCACTTAGTTTCTCTTCAACACCTACAAACAAAACAAGTCCAATACTCAAGCACCCTTCAGTTATTAGCAAAATATCAAAACAAAACTAAGATCTTAAAGCAATTATTCAAAGGAATAAAAAGTGCAACTTTTTATGACAAGGAACAATGCAACTTTTAATGAGATCCATATGCAAACTACTTTTAAATGCAAAACTTTTCAACTTTTTTAAATTTAAATCTAAGTGCCTAAAAGGTGCAAGATCTAACTAAAATGACATACAAACTATGACTAAAACTTGATATAAAGGACTAAAAGGGGATAGGAGGGATAGGAAAAGAGGTGAAGAAGGGAACACAAGAGAGGAACGAATAGAAGAGAAGAGGAGGGATGAATCAAAAGGAGACGGAGGACGAGAACAGGAAGTTGATGAGAACAAGGTCTTAAAGAGGGGGAAGAAATCACAAAGAGAACAATCAAACAACAAGGTGGAAGGAGGCCAAATTCAACCGAGAAGAAAAGGACAAACATTCAACAAGACAATCAACCAAAAGGTGGGATCAACCTCCGAACAAGGAGACCACTAGAAGCACTAGTCCCGAAAACCTTCCAGTCTAGCGGGAGGTCCGCAAGGATGCTAATGGGGAAAGAGAAGTAGCCACAAAATTATGTGGCACTTGGGATCAAATCCCAAGCTTACTTTCTCAAGTCAAAACTAACATATAATAACATAGAAATATGAAGAGAGAAGAGAAAGATTTTAGATCCCAACTTAAGAATAGTAACCAAGTAACCGGAAAGAATTGCTTTTGCTCGATGGATGAGGCAAAGAATTCTTATGCTTCTCGACTTTTTTGAAAGAAGATGACTCCTTGTAGAACCTGCAAAATGAATATTAAAACCATAAAAGAGCTCTTGTATCTTTGAACAATACTTGAAAGCAACACAACTTCAAGAGAAAAGCATGGATTATACAATATAGTGCTAGATTGTTAGCCTTCAACAATCATAAAATCAAATGCTTAAGAATCAAGAGAGAAGGGAGCAAAGAATGGTATCACCTCACAAGATGAATCATGGCAAACAAAGAGCTTTTACATTGAATCAACACTACCACAATCCACTGTGTCGAATCTCCTTGAATCAACACTACCACAATCTAGGCTTCCTCGAACCAATTACGGGACTCGATGCAAGCATCCAAGCAACCTTGTGTTTTGTACGGCTCGATGCCATTGTCTGGGATGTAAAACGCTCCTCCTCCTATGTACGACATTCTTCAAGCAAGCAACCATTTCCATATGTCCATTATGTAGAATGCTTCCCAAGTTGTTAGGAGATGTCCAATTGCCTAGGGAAGAATACCAGCAAAGCACTCGAGTAAGGTCAAACAAGCACCGATTAAGTCATCTCCGGTGTGCAAATCTATCATCGGACATCTCTCATGTGCAAATCCATCACGGACCATCTAGGGTCTTTACATACACCATGTATCCCAATTTTCATGAAGAACCCCTCCATCGCCAAACATGGGGTAAACACTTTTGGAGTAACCATGAAAGCCAACAAACTATGTATGCATTAAGCTAGAAATAGGAAATTGAAAAGAATAGTACATGCAAGTATACTGATATCAAAGTGGCATTGTCGAATCCATTGTTGAACTGTAAATAGAACTTTGGCTACAGATGATGAATGTTAGAGCGATTCTGAAAGTTGTGCCAAAATTACATAGGGTGTAATCTCAGGTGTTAACAGTATCCTACATCTTCAGTTCCTTTTTCTTTATTTTTTTTTCTCAGGCATCATAACCCGAGCATAATGGATTTCCTAAAGAGCAAGGGAAAGCTTAAAAGAAGGTTTGTCTTGTTTGTTAATTATGAAGCTACCAAAATTGATCTTACTTGATGGAACTATTTGATCATCAATATCTAACTCTGATATGGTTTCACTCTTTATCAATATATTTCTATCACAAAGAAATCATCCAACTTTGTATTTTTCAGTGTGAAAGTATTTTGAGTGACAATTCAAGTAATATGGTCATTGCTGTATGCAGGTTTTGAAGCACTTTAAGCCTGAGAGCCCATGGATGCGACCTAAACAAGACAAGGGAATTATCCAGCCAAAACCAACCGATTTTTCGCCTGAGAAATTAGAAGAGGAGCTTTTTGAAGAATTTTTAAATATTCGGTTTGCACCGAGGTAACTGCTTATCTCAGTTTATTGAAAAAATGTTTTGTCTTGTTGATTCCAATGTAATTTGCACTAGTTTTGACTCTAGTTTATCAAGAGCATGGTCTTCATGTTTCTTGCTAAACTGCAATAACAAACAACACATCTGAAGTAATCATCCTTTTCACCTCCAACATACAATCAAGGAGACATTGAAGAGAAATGAGGTTGGCAGTGCAACATCTGATGGCAGGACACACCAACTTGTTGTTTGCTATGAATTTCCTTGTTATGCCAAGATCTGAGGCATGATTGTATATGAATTTCATGATGCTCCTAGCCAGTACGATCCCACCCTTGATAAAGTAATTTTTTGCCATATTTTCAATATTCAAATTGATGCAATGGATTATACACGGAGTCCAAAATAATGTGTAGTGCCTCGCCATTAGCATTCTACCATCTGCAATATCTTTTGCAACATTATCTATTATGACTTGCATAACATGTTGCAGAACATAACAATGTGGCAAATTTAATGTGTTAATGCATCAATGAATTTGGTAAGCATTGTCCCCTTGGGACAGTTAATGAAGAAATTTAGGATCATCATGTTCTTTCCATTCTTCCAATCATTAGACACTGTAGGGCATCCAATGATCTCCCATGATTTCTTAACCTACTCCAATTTGGTTGTGATATCATCTTTATCCTTTTGAATGATTGGTACCTTCAGTTTGCCATGTGTAGGGCCATTATAACTTGGGTCAACAATAGGAATAGTATTAAACGTTGCCTGGGAGAACAAATTGTTTTTGATAAAGCTCAATGATATCTCACTTGATAAGAAACACTTGCAGACAATCCTAATTACTACCTGGTTCCGTTGTTTTTTGACAATGGATTTGATGAAAGTTCATGACCTAGCACATGCTCTGGGAACAAAGAAAGGTAATGTTCTTGTGGAAGGGTAACCTATAGAGTCTGTCTTACTTCTCTTCATCCCTAATGTTGTTCTTGCAGTTCTTTATATTGCTTCAGCTGCAAGTTGAAGCCACAACTTCTTTCTCCTTTTTATTCTTAATCATTTAATTAGTATTCTAATGAGATTTTCGTTGGATTCTTCAGGTTGATTGGCTATAAGAACCAACCTCATGGCTCAGGATTTTTACTAGTTGCTATTTATGATGGCTAATCCCTTCTTTCATCTCTTTTCTACAAATCTTACAATTTAGCCTTTGGTGATTTGACCCCTCATGTTGTTCAACATATTGTCAAAATGGATTTGAATCTTTTTGCATGTTGGTAGGGTGATTAATTAAACCCATTGCAATAAAATAAAAGCAAATCAATGGTAAACAATGCTTGTAAAAAAAGACATATAAAATGTTAAAATTTATGTTTTGTAATTTTATTGTAGATTCAAAAAACTTAACCTACAAGGAGTTTTCCTGGATATAGTCCCGGTGAACTTCAAATTTCAGCCTTTGGGATGATATGATATATTAATTTACAGCAGTAAACAACGGAGAATATTGCATCTCACTTCAATCCAACACACTAGGAGGCCCAAAATACGAGATATCAAACACATGCCAACAAGTTTTAGCCCTTGGGGCAGACTTTTCCAAGCATAAAACAGATCTGAAAATCAGTTTAAAACACAAGATTTTCGAGCAGAAAATCTGCTCTTTTATCTTCCATTTAAGGCTGAAGTCATTTAACACTTTCAATGCTTAATTATGTCAAATCAGCATGAACAATGAGTGTTGAAATTATCAAATCAAGAAGACATTGCGAGCTGAAATTCAAATCTGCCATTAGATAATATTGGACTGCTGGAAACTTTATATATGTAGAATAATAAAGTGCATCTACAGAGAACAACTTTGTCATAAATCTGGTACAATTTCTAGTTCTCTACGCCCTGGGTAGAGAAAACTATATAAACCTCAGCGTCCACCAGAAATCTCAGCATGCATTCATCAACAAAAACTAGTCCTTTTTTGACACTTGTCTCTCACAAGTGTCCAAGATGTGTCATTTCCTCCTCAATCAATTTTCTCCAGGGTAAACCCTAGATCCTTTGCCTCCTTAGGGTGAAACCCTAACCTTAGAACATGCTTGAACTTCTCCAAGAACCCTTGTGCTCCAGACAAATGGAGATGATACAAATCAAGAAGACATTGCGAGCTGAAATTCAAATCTGCCATTAGATAAATATTGGACAGCTGGAAACTTTATATATGTAGAATAATAAAGTGCATCTACAGACCACAAGTTTGACATAAATCTGGTACAATCTCTAGCTCTTTACACCCTGGGTAAAGAAAACTATATAAACCTCAGCGTCCACCAGAAATCTCAGCATGCACGCATCAACACAAACTAGTCCTCTTTTTGACACCTGTCTCTCACAAGTGTCCAAGATTTGCGATTTCCTCCTCAATCAATTTTCTCCTGGGTAAACCCTAGCTTATTTGCCTCCTTAGGGTGAAACCCTAACCTTAGAACATGCTTAAACTTTTCCAAGAACCCTTGTGCTCCAGAAAAATGGAGATGATACAGTGAATAATACACACCAGAGAGAGAGAGGCAAGCAACTCAAACCCCATGTGGCCAGTATGAAGAAGTCACCAAGCTTTCTAAAGATCTCCATCATTCGAAGGAAGAAAACCATATAAAGATTGATATGAGTCTAGCAATCCAAGAGCAAGCAATCCATATAAAGCACCCTGAAGCATGGTGTAAACGATTTTGTATTACCCGAAAAGCTATCACAACCCTGTTACAAGGAAAGTGTTTCTACAAATCCCTGTTTCTCCCTTGGTGTCTCAAACATCCCTTTGGCCAAGGGCTTTATCAGAATGTCTGCAACCTGTAACTTTGTAGGAATATAATCAGGGGCTGCAACACCCTTCTGTACCTTGTCTCTCAGAAAATGATAATGTATGTCACTAATGAAGCCATCATGAAAAATGATAATGTATGATAATGAAGCCATCATGAAAAATGATATTCTCAAAGTGTTTGATACAACTCTGATTTCCATATTACACAATTCTTGGCTCTCACTGTCTGCTCAACTAATTGCAACTGCTATGTGCTTCTTGCTAAATCAACCCTAACCCCAAGTTGAAACAAAATCCATTAGTGCTCTTATGAGAAGCAATACCTACAGTTTAAGTTCGAATCACAAAATCCGTAAGAGTAATATTCAGCCATCTCTGCTATACCTAATTCCATAATGAACTGTGCTTCTGAGATGACTGAGCAGGTGCTTCACAGCCATCGAATGTGTCTTCTGTGGAGCAACCATTAACTGACAAAGTTTGTTCATAGCATAGTCAACATCTGCATTGGTATTTACAGAATACACTAAGGATCCAATCAAACTCTCTATACCTGTGAAACATGAATCATGCTTCAAATCATAATTTTTCAAGCTTTAATTCGATCGGCCTCCAAGCAAGCTGATCTAGAGCTCGATTATTCAAACTTGTATTGGCCAAGTTTGACTTGCTCAATGAGAGTCAAACTTGTGATTTTAATATGGATCATGGTTCAAATCACGAGTCAAGAACTGTAATATCCTGGATCAGGGATGATCACAAAATCTATGAAATTATCAACATTAATCAATTTTACATTGATTTATAACTTTCGCAAGAACTATGTAATCTCATAGACATTTTGTCAAACACTTTAGAGACATGCCATTTCCATAACACATAATAATGGAGAGAATCAGAGATAATATTGGCAGCTTTATTATGTCTAACAAGAGTAAACAGTACAATAACTATGGCTGTGATATCAGCTACCAAGATACATTCAACGAGAACCTAAAAAGTGATGCCAACTCGGATGATGAAGCTCCAATGAAGACCCTGAATGGATACTCCCCTTTTGTCCAGCTAGGGTGGATCAGTCACACCACCGAAACTAGACCAGACTGGATGGATGGAGTTTGCCAACCCCAAACGAAAACTCTAGGCTAACCCCTAGACGGTCTCAAGAACAAATCTCCAATTAATCAAGCATGCCTTTTCCATTTGCCTCTGCCTCCTTTTATCCTTGAAAAGTCTCCAATACCATGGATAAATACCATGGGCCAATGAAAACCATGTTCTATTATCTACTTTTTGCCCATACCATAGAAAAATACTATAGAACAACAAAAACCATGCACTGGGTAATTATTGCTTCCCCTTCGCCAATAATTATAATTTTTTGAGCTTTAATAATATTATTGGCTAATTTCCCCAATTAAATTATTTTCCCCTTATTTGTCACCATTAAGAATTTTTCTAAATTCTTCCTAGGTGACCTTGGTCTATTTTCCTTAGGCCAAAATTGGGGACATGACAGTCCTCCCCTCCCAAATATGCTTGTCCTTGAGCAATGAAGAAACCATAGGGAAATACCATCACATCATCAATCTTCCACCATCAACCATGCACTTAATGTGAAGACTAAGTGCAAATGATACCAGGATCCCAAATGATCCTCAGAAATACAAGGTGCAATATATATTCTCCTATGCAATGCATAAGAGTCACATGGAAGTCATCATGACACCCTGTAAGAAAAACATAAGTCCATCCAAAAGCATGTAGGAAACCATAACAATGTTCCCCCAAGTTTCCGGGACGGGGGGACGTGGGAGCGGGGAAACGCACATTCGGGACGCATGGAGACCACCCCCAAATTTAGGGATATTCGAGGGGGACGTGGGGACGTCTCTAAAATTATAAAAATAAAATAAAATATCAAAAATAATAATTCATTTGATGTATATTAACGATTGTGCAATGTAAATACTAAATATATCGGTTTATTTTCTAAGTAGTACCAAGTAGGAATTGTAAAATGTGAAAATAATGGGAAAACATTAAAAAAAAATTCCCAGGGGCATGGTTGGGGAGATAAAGTTTCGCCCAGGAGTCCCCAAGTCCCCGGGACGCAGGAAACGTGGAAACGCGTCCCCGACCCTGCGGGACGCGTCCCCGTGGAACACTGAACCATAACGAACTGCTGCAAAGATGAACCCATGGAGAAGAGAAGAGGTGTGCTTCCTCAGGCCAATCAACCAAAATGTGTTCCCAATGAGCTTCCCATAATCAACAATGCTTAGGTCCCGCTGCTTGCTCACTCTCCTAGTGTGAAATGTCATCAAGAACAAGTCCCGCAAGTATGGGATGCCAAGGTCCCAACATTTGCGCACCCAATCGATACATAGTGTGAATACATACAAATTAGAAAGTGGGATGCCCAAGTCCAAATGCTTGCGCATCTCTACCATGCACAAGGTCTCCCAAAACAATACATCAAAGTAGGAGGGGTACAATATCCTCCCAATTATCTCAACCAAGTGTGGAATGCTAGGATCCCAAGTTCTACTATTCATTCTCCCATACATCATAATCACTAATATAGATACATCATAATGAAACATAGTGAAATGATACAAAGATATGCCACTCCCAATGTGGCTGAAGTGATCATCCATCAAAGAACACTCAAGAAACTTGCACCTCCAACCAAGAGAATCACCATTTGTCAAAAGCACACAATCATGAAGATACCAATCAAATCTAATCCAATAACATAGTTGAGGTTCCCATGTCTCATAATGCCGCAAGAAAGAATAAGATGTATCAAGATGCCTCATTTTGTGTTCTCTTATCCAAGCAATGGATGAAGAATCTCCATCAATCAAAGAAGGAGCCTCCAAGTGGCTCAAGGAAGTGCATCCATGAGTACAAGTGATACAGAATAATGGATGTAAATGCTGCTCAAAAGGGATTAGTGTACATAAAATAGCATCATCATGTAGGGTAGGAGTCTCATACTCTTCATGTGGCACCAACAGAAAAAAACCCTTCACCCAAACTTCACTAGGATGAAGACTGAAAGAAGTAGCAGTGTAGGATGAAGTGTGATGGACCAACTCATCCTCTAAGTCAATAAATGTGAAACTTCTCCCCAAGGTAGGGTGTCTCTTCCAGAAGTGCGAAACTTGCACTAAGAGACAACTCATGTTCTTCTTCATGCATGAAAAGTGTTTGGGATTTAACTTGCTCATCATTCAGCTCTTCAAACACCTGCAAATCAGTTTGAATCTCATGGTCCACCATACCGTGAGGAATCTTCATGCTATCATCCATACAAAAATCAGAAACATAGGTAGGAGACCATGAACTTTGCAACTCTTCAAGAAGTTGCTCGTTTTGGACCTTATATTCTTGAAGTACTTCTTGAGCATCCTTCATACAATCTTGGGTGGAATTCAATTCATGTTTGAGCTTGCAAATTTCCTCATTATCTCTTATGGAGGCTTCATGTAATATTTGAACAAGATCAATCAAATGACTTCTATCAGAAAGCAAATACATGAGATTACCTTTAGTTGTTGATGTTGCCTTCTGGTTCTTCCCTATGACTCCATTGGAATTTTGTGCCTCCATGGAATCATCTCTCCAAGCCAATTGGGACACAAGTGTGCTAGTAACTTGGAGAATGTCTAAGGCCTCTTGAATGTTCTTGTCATTCATCTGAAGTGACCCTTTAAAATGGGAAAGCTCATGAAAAGAGGCCTTCTCTTCCTCCAACATAGGATCAGCCTCATGAAGCGCATGTGGTGGTGATGGTGAGATCGATCCTAGGATCTCTTCCTCTACTGCAAAATCTTCATCTTTTTCAGACTCGTGTGAACTTGTACTTGCAGCAGTCTCATCAAGTGGAATCTCTATGTCACCAACATATAGGAATGGACATTCAACAGTAAATGTCTCTGCATGGCACCCATCAGTAGGTACCTCTCCATTATAGCATCCATCAATAGATGCTATTTGATCCATGTTCTCAGTGAGAGATGCCTTTGGTTGATTCTCAATAGAACAAGTGATGGCTTCATTATGCTGATAACCATCATCAGTAAGGATTGTGATCTTATCCTTCCCAGCACTAGTGGTGGTCTCCTCATTTCGCTCCTCCAAACATATATGATTTTCTCTCCAAGGTCTCTTGCAAGAAGGGCATAGAGCTTTCTTCACTAACTCCACATCTTCATTCTTGGCCTTATACCCAAACAAAGCATTCACAAAAAATTCAAAAGGAACTTCTGAGTATGACTTCATCGTAACAGCATATGCTTGATACTGTTGGGGCAAGGTCTTGCAAGTTTCCCTCCACCAAGCTATTTCCTTCAAAGGATCTTTCGTTGGTGGTGTGGTCCCTCTGTCTGCATATTCATTGTACAAGTGGTCACAAGAGTAACCATCATCATCTCTAAGTGTGAATTGGGTAGAGATACTGTAACAGGGTTCCTCATCGACATAGCTGCCATTATACAGTTTAAAATCATTTACCTCTGAGGCATAGAAAGAATACTCTTCCTCATACTGCTGATACTCTGAATCATAAGACATGGCTCCTATTCCTCTAATTCTCAAACATGGCTAAAACTTATGACGAGTACTTGTTTTCCGACTGTTGTAGGTGTTCATCAATCAAGGCAGCAATCTGCCCAGACTGAAGAGTATGATTAGTAGAGATTAGGAGTTACACCCTAAAACGCCTAGCAGTATCTCTACTCTTCCACAATGTTGTGAACTCCTCTACACAGCTGCAACCTCTTTAACAATGATACAACGCCAAAACAAAAAGTCGACAATGCTTGTGTCTACCAGATTGACATAACAACGCCCACCATTGAATTTACAAGAACATATGGGCAACTTGAATGATATACTTCAGATCGGGACTGTTAATACTTGATCTTGAACTGTTGTAACCTATAGGAAATTAAATCCGGTTGATTGTTTCCATTCCATGCTTCATGGTTTACTGTTGTAGTTTTTTGCAGAATGCAAATATCAAAGACTTGGAACTGATAGAAGAGACCCCATGCACTGATTGAATGGCAAGAGCATTGTAGATGACCTTCACAATGGTGAAATTGTAGCAGCAAGAACCCAGTATACAACTTCCCAAAGGTCACGATCTATACTGAGATAATAAAGGAATGTTGCAGCAGTTGTTTGGCTTGCCAAAGTGTTCTTCTTTCTTGCCCACAGTGCAGTTTTTGGTCCCAAATGACAAGTAAACACCCTTTAACACGTCCAACAGAGACAGATTCAATGCCCACGTGTTGGATTGGTCATTATCCCCTGCAAACTTCTCAAAAAGTTCCACGATTTTTTTTTCCTCCCACTGAGATAAACTCCCTTCTCAGCACGCCAAAGATAGAAGGTTAACAACACCCTTCTAAATTACTAGTCCACAAGAAATTTGTCTTGCAACAGAAAATTTCTCTAGCACAATTTTAATTTCTTCACAACAAGTGATGTTGCTGACAATTGGCTCTCCCAAACTAACTATGATTTCTCTCTCTTCCAAATTGGTCCTTACATATTTGCTCCCTTTTCCTCAACGATTGACAAGCATGTGTATTCAGTGAGATAAAACCGGTTCACCCAAAATGCCAGCGATCAGTTTCTTTTCTTGTAACGTCGGCAGCCTTCTTTCCAAGAGGATGAGATTACGAGAGTTGGGATCAAGACGAAGTCGATCCCAACATTCACGTCAACTGTGACCTCCCCTCGTAGCTTGTGATCTGCAGCACGAGAGAGATCGATCTTTTGTAGACCCTATGATCTTCATAAGCATGGTGGCCCTCCACGATTGCTCCCACACCCACGCGACGTCTCCTTAGTCTTCACGAAAATGTCGATCAAGAGATTGGTCTCTTTCCACAGATGCGACCCTTCACAAGAGGAAGAACCAACCCTTAAAGGGCCACGCGACTTCCTCACTGCTCCTGAAATGCGGATCCTTCTCCCATTCCGCAGTGACTCAAATAGAGGGATCGCGTCCTCAATAACCTTTACGGATTCCACGGAATCTCCAAGAGGGAATGGAATTTCACGCTCTCATTTGAACGGGAGTACAGATAGCCAAAATAATGGAAACTCTGCCTCTTCAGTAGCTTACACAACTCCAATGATGTTGAACGTAGTCCCTTTGGCAGATTACGGTTGTGATGATGGACATCACGACTTCTGTCCCCCACTTATTATTGGTGGACAAAGGAATCAAGCATTGCTCACGATTTGATTAGAATGCTCGTGATTTGATTGGAATGCACACGGCCCACCTTCTCTCGCGGCCTTCATTCATAAAAATTCATTCTCTCACAAGTTGGCAGAACCTTTGGCTCTGAGATAAACTCGGTCCTATGGATAAATACGGCCTTACTCTATAAAATTCAACTCTCACAATGAAATCGCCAAACCTTAATTTAAATGTAGACATGAAATGGAAACCCTCAATAGATTCCCACTCAGGCTGGCAGGAAAACCCGCTCTGATACAACTGTAATATCCCGGATCAGGGATGATCCCAAAATCTATGAAATTATCAACATTAATCAATTTTACATTGATTTATAACTTTCGCAAGAACTATGTAATCTCATAGACATTTTGTCAAACACTTTAGAGACATGCCATTTCCATAACACATCATAATGGAGAGAATCAGAGATAATATTGGCAGCTTTATTATGTCTAACAAGATTAAACAGTACAATAACTATGGCTGTGATATCAGCTACCAAGATACATTCAACAAGAACCTGAAAAGTGATGCCAACTCGGATGATGAAGCTCCAATGAAGACCCTGAATGGATACTCCCCCTTTGTCCAGCTAGGGTGGATCAGTCACACCACCGAAACTAGACCAGACTAGATGGATGGAGTTTGCCAACCCCAAACAAAAACTCTAGGCTAACCCCTAGATGGTCTCAAGAACAAATCTCCAATTAATCAAGCATGCCTTTTCCATTTGCCTCTACCTCCCCTGATCCTTGAAAAGTCTCCAATACCATGGATAAATACCATGGGCCAATGAAAACCATGTTCTATTATCTACTTTTTGCCCATACCATAGAAAAATACTATAGAACACCAGAAACCATGCACTGGGTAATTATTGCTTCCCCTTGGCCAATAATTATAATTTTTTGAGCTTTAATAATATTACTTGCTAATTTCCCCAATTAAATTATTTTCTCCTTATTTGTCACCATTAAGAATTTTCTAAATTCTTCCTAGGTGACCTTGGTCTATTTTCCTCAGGCCAAAATTGGGGACATGACAAGAACAAATGATGCCTGTTTGTTTATAAAAACAATTTTTTGTGGGTTTTTTCTCATTTTTCTGCATTTTTGAGCTAGTTTCTTCTCTATTAGTTGATTGCAAGGGACAAACAGAGCTACAAGAGGACGAAGTAATCCATTTAATGCCATCCGCTGAGGTTGCTCGACATCTATGTGTATATCTTTTTTTTGTACTAGTTGAGTTTTTCCCTGATTTATTCTTGATGCAATTGAAACGCTTTGCTCATTTGTCACTTCGATTTTTTTGTTGATTCCAAGTCTGGTAACATTGGTCTATACATAGAAGGTTGATCCGAAATAGAACTGAAGCCAAACAACTAATGGTTTTTCATACTAAGCGTTACCAAATAGTTTGCATCTAGTTGGACTTTCAGTGAACCACCAAAGATGGACAAACATTTGTTCAATTTCAGGGTTCAGAAGTCTGTTCAAGCTTTCTAGGACCCCTTTTTCAGTTTTTTACCACAAGTTCGTAACCTGTGGGGAGATTGTAAAAAACGTGCTAGCATGGGGATTTTGTAAGGAACTTGGCTTCCTAGGACTTAAACATCAATCTGGGTATTTGTAATATCCCAAATCCCGATATTTTCTATTTCTAAGCAAATATGCTGATACAACTGGGCATGCAAACTGCGATGCAAAAATCCCTATTTTATAGCAAAAATTAGGGTTAGGGTTTGTGAGATAGAATGAACACTTACCACTGATAAGCCGGCTGGACTACTCCTGAGAGCATGCAAGCATCAAGAACTGAATCAGAGATGGACAGATATCTTCTACATCCGACGAAACCCCAACAGCAAGAACCTAGATCAGATAAGGGTGACGTTTTCAGTGAAGGAGGTGTCCGATGAAGCTACCGATTTGCAGGACTGATAGCCTTCTCGTGCCGGAGAGAATGCCTGGTACATGCAGAGTTTCTGAGGTCTCTAGGCAGGCTAGCGAATTGTTCCAGAGAGGCAGCTGCTCCCGAAATCGCTGATAACTGCTCCGGATGAGCACGGTCGGATCTGATAATTTCCGGATGCCGGATTAAGATGCTGATGATGAGAATGGTGCCTGAGTTTCAAAGCAAAACTGAGATCTGAAGGCCTAGCAACTGATTAGGGCTTTCTGGCTGAAACCCCCCTTTACGGCTGCACACGTGTTCTTGCAACAATCTATACCGTATACTGGATAACTATGAATGAATGTAAGAGCAAATGGTGAACCTGTATGGCTTACCTTGAATGAGACTAGGGCAGATGTTTCACTGCCGAAACCCCGCTAGCTGAAGACTCCGTCTCCAACCCCAACTGCTGTGCAGCACGCTGTGTTGCTATCCAAGAGCTCCCAAAATAATAATCATCAAAAGTGAAGTCTCCTTTTGCTTTATCCTCCTATTATAATTTTCAACTGTGAAAACCCTAATCTTTGACCTAATTAGGTCACTTTATCTTCTAATTTGCAGTTGACTTGCATCCATGCGGATGGAGACTTAATGAGTGCATGCATCATTAAATAATGCTTGGATGGCATGCACGAAGGTGGCCTTTGGCCCCGATGGCCCTTCTTGACTTAATGATGATGCCCTAGATCTTCTATGGATGGCATCAGTCCTTAGCTGATTCCCTAACTGTCAGTAACCGCTCGAACCCACAGGAATCACATAGGTTAGTAGTTTTGGGCCTCAAGGCCTAATTGGAAGAGGACATTACAGCATTCCAAGGTGTTTTTTCCTTGTTAATTATATGTTGTTGAATAAACGACTTATAATTTTCGGGTTTTTCACCGCTCCTCCAAAGATGGAATGGTCATCTTGGTGGTTAGTGTTGCGTCCTTTCACACACCTAGGGGTGAACGTGGCAAAAATCTTCAAGCCACTTGGTGTGTCCTTGGGGGCAAGTCTCGAGTCAAGGCTGTCACTTTGTTCTTGACTTCTCCGTTTAGGCCAACTCCTAATCGAAGCCAAGGGGGGTGTTATCACATATATAGTAGCCAAGCTACCATATTCTATTTTTTCAGACACAGTACATTTGTCAGCCAGATCTCTTACATTATGAGATGCTGAGATGAGCATTTTTTATGGATCATGTTTATATTAGTGGACTATTGTACTCTCCCATGTCAGGACTGAGTCTCAGGACACTTAGATTTGCAGACCGATGTAGCCATTTATGTCATTACAGAGCAGTCATTGATGCCCAGTTTTATATTAGGTCTTTCTCATTGGACAGATGGTGTTTTAGATGGATTATATTGCATGTTTATGACTCGTCATTTTATATTGTGTGATGGTTATTATTGCTCTTATATTGATTTTTGTGACATGTATTGACTTGTGGTATCATGATCTGGCGGTCATAATTATATGGACTTGGTTGTAACTTGTACTATGTATTGATGTCCCTACTTAGACTTGGAAGTTCCTGATCTATACTCATTGGTTTTACCCTCCTTAGGGAGAATAGAGGCAGCCATTCCCACCATTGTTTTGGCTTGCTAGTGTTGGCTTCATCATCCACTATTTCCACCCATCCATTACCTTCTAGTTTAGTTTTCAACCCGACTAACTTCTTGACTTATGGCATGGAGGACCTATTTCCCCGCTAGAATTTTTGTTGGACAAACCTCCCTGTTTATATTGTGTCTCGGCTCTCAGTTGGTGACAAAACTTGCCTTTGGTAAGTTGGATAGTATGCCTAAATCATTCTGGTCGGTTGTCCCAATGTTTGGCACAGTGCAGAATCCCCCCTAGTCACTTGAGATGTTGTTGGCTAAAATTGAAAGCTCATGTACTACCTATATTGAAAATATTGAATATGCGCCCATAAAAAATGAAAATTATAAAACTGTGTTTCTTAACATTTGTAAAGAGGGCAAGAGCAATGAAATGTTAAAATACTTCTTGAAGAGTATAAGAAAAGGTCCAAAAAAACAATGATTAAAAATATGCTGACCTTATAAAAATATGTCTCGGATGAAAGCTGCGATTAGCTGTGCTTTTAAGCACTGGTGAAGTCTCAAAGGGTCATATAGGCCAAAAAGGCCATGGAACAAAATGATGGTCCTAATGAACTTGGATCAATCTTGATGTAGTCATGATCCCTAAGTTGAATAAGCACTCTTTAAACAACTCACCCATTTGTGAGGCACTGAAATTCCTTGTGTTGTTGTTTGTCCGACATTGGTTATAGTGAGTATTCCCTTTCCATTATCCAAAGTGTCATGATGTTGAGTAGGAATTCATCCTTTGCCTTAGCCTTATCATTTTCACCCTTCATCCTTCACTAGCAAATTGGCTACAACTATGAAGCGAGTATAGTCTTGAAAGTCTAAGTCTGAGTAATAATAAATAAAGCCTTATATATGTATTGGTTGATGTACCGTCGGTGAAATGAATGCTACTTGTTGTGATTGTTACTTAAATGAGTTGTAGAGCATGTCTTAGCCTATTACACTTGCAGCAGATGGATGACAGTCTGAGTTATTATTGGTGTCTGATCAGTTACAAATGGTTATATTGTTTATTGGATATGATTGATGATCAGATAGAGACCTATGAGGGGTATGAGTATACACCTTAGATGGATTTGGACTCTCTGAGTCGAATGAGACAATTTATTTCCAGTTTCGGGCACTTGTAGATATGATCACGCTCATTCTGCCTCTATGATGCAGTTTTTCTTCACAGGTTGATATGTTTGAGCAAGGAGATGTTTCAGTGGGATCTCCTAGGGCGTTGTATGGGCATAGGTGGGTGCAGCCACTTGTTTGTACCATTGTACCCCCATCCCAGAGAGCTTGGTGGGCTCAGTTTGACAACGCAGGCACCCTAGGAGGCTGTTTTGGTAGGATCACGTTTCTCGACGTAGATTAAAAATGATTAAATTGCTATTGAAGAAATCGATTTGGGCTACTGAGGTAAAGAAATGACATGGGATGAGTCACGATGATGAGAATGATGTCTTCTACACCTTCTCCAGCAGTTACACCACCTTATTGGGCCCACACCTATTTTTGGGCATTTTTATTTTATGTTCTGGAGCTTTTGGAAGGCTCACGATTTCCTCAAGAAGGCATAAAGTCAAAGAATTAAATTATTATATTATTTTATTGTGCCATGGGGACACCCAGAGGGAGTTAGTCAAACACTCTTTGGACCCACCATGTGCTTTCATTTATTTCTTGTTGAGTGGGTTACCTTTTTGTGGGTGGTTTAATCCACTTTGATAAATTATGGTTATATTGATCCATGTGTTGTATGTTGAGCTCATCTCAACCATTGATTAGAACATCTCATCTTTTAATCTTAGCCACTCGTTTTGAAAGTGGTTAGGATTTGGTTATGATTGTGGTTTTCTCATTTCTAATTAAAAGAGAGAGCTTATCATTTGTAAGGGGTTTCTGGCTCTTGGATCTGAATAATAGAAAGACTTTTTTTGTGGAAATTTTCTGGATCTGCTTTGCATCTGATGTTCTCAAATGGTGATTGGATAGTCTATTGCTTCTTAGCATTGTGGAAATTCATGTGAGATCTATATTTTTCTGCTATCATTGTTTTGTCTACAGGAGGGCGTTTTGGCTGGAGCGTTTTTGTAGGGGGACCTCAACTCGTTCGGTTTTCTTCGTCTTGGATCAGGGGGTTTTCATTAGTTTCATTGTGATCTATGATTACTTCGTTTTACTTTCTTGTAGCATTTGGTTTCTTTATCATGTATTGGCAAATCTGATATTGTTGACGTTTGTTCATGCAGGATAAGGGGCGCATTGGTGGCTTGTGGCTTACATCCTTCATAGAAATCATTGGGATCTTCCAAAATTGATCGGGATAGCAAAGATCATCATTGTTAAACACTTCTACAAGCATTTCTAGGTAAGATCTAACAGGTGAGTCTCTTCTTTTTCAGATCTTATTCCATTGTAGCTTGCTTTACTTGAAATTTTCTGAAAAAACTCCTATATACTAAAAACCCTAAAAAGCACTAAATCTGTGAATAGTCCGATCTTTGGCCAAACCATTTCTGGGTTTCATAGATCTGGCCTCCCCTTCACTAAATCTGCTGCAACACTGGTCAAACTCCTGCTGGTTTGACCTAGATCTGATTTTTATCCAGAAAACTTTGACTTGCTAGGGTTTTGACTTTTTCTGGATTCTAACTTCACAGACGGATAGATCGAGTCCCACACAATCCAAATCAAGCCCAACGCTGTCCAAATTCTTGGCAGTTTGACCTAGATCTGAGTTTTTGACTGAAACAGCCCTAGCACCCTTATTGAAAACTGGACTCTTCCGGATTTGATTTTTCCTGAAATCTGACAAGATAGGCTGATAGATGAGGGCTTAAGCACCCCAGAACACCCCCAACGCTGAGCTAGTTCTTTCCAGTTTGCCCTAGATCTGAGAAGTTGGTTTTCAACCCCCCTTACCCCCCTCATCAGATTTTGACTTTTTTCAAATCGGAATTTTCAGCTGATTTTCTGATTTGGGTTTGTAGATCAGGTCACCTTGACCTCATTTCTCCTTCAATGCTGAGTTTTTGGCCTCCAGGTGACCCTAGAACTGCAGATCTGCTTCTCTAAGCCCTAGCGCTAGCCTTCCATTGAGCTGGTTTTCCTGTAAGCTGACTTTTCTGGGCTAACTCCTTTCTGGGTTCATAGATCAAGGTCTATCCCAGGTGGGTTCACTAAAACGTTGGGTTGATGCTGACTTCATTGCCCAATGCATATAAGACACTGATCTCCTAGCCAACGCTAGCCTAACTTGACCTCACTCCCATTTCCTTTGCCAACACTCATTGATAACTCAAGTCACCTACCTTTCACTGATTCTGTTCTCCTTGGTACTAGACCAGTCCCAAGACAGTGGTCATCTCCATCAGTTGCTAGCACCTAAACCCTAGAGCTAGGGTTTCCATTTGCCTTGCACCTTACATACTTTAAAGCCCCATTTGATCTATTCTGGTGCCTAGGTCTGATCTCTCCTGTCGGGAGCAGATCCGGGTCTCCCGCATTGTTATCTTGGACTAAGATAACATAAAGTGAAGGCTTCCTTGATTGGCGTGACAACCATCCATTTGGGAGTCTAGGCAGTCATGGTTCCACGCCTTAGTTGCTTGCCCCTCTACCATCCATCTTGGATCCACCTCACACAGGCAACTACAAGGCGGGTGATAACAGAGGGTAGACCCTATTAATTTCTAAGGTTGTTAAGGCTTAGTGTGGCGATGATTAAGTTACTTAGGAGTTTGATGAAAAGAAATACTGGAACCAGATATTACAACGATATTTGTTAAACACAACATCTTATAGAATCACTTAGCACATGATATATAAAGCATATAAAAGCAAATGATTGTATGATGATAATACCAGTGCCAAGAGTGGACTCAAAAAATAAGAAAGTTAATCATCATCACACTAAGCCTTAACAACCTTAGAAATTAATAAGATCTACCCCCCTTAGCTTCGATTAGGAGTTGGCCTAACTTTTCTTTTTGTTTCAAAAAGACAAAAAGATAAAATTTGATAGATCTTGTCTTTAAAAAATAAAATTAAAAGTCGATCCATCTGGCGACCCCACTGTTTAATATCCCTCCAAGGTATTCTACCTGAAGGAACTTTGAAGGAGTATTTGATCTCATCTCTAAGCCTGAAAGGGCTTATAGAAAGAGATTGAATAGACAAACTTATTGTAGAATCCTTGAAGATTTAGGGTCCCAATCCCTCTCAGATATCCATCATCTATTTGAAAAGAGTCACATCCATCTATCTAAAGAACTGTCTAATTTCTTCAAACCCCTTGACTTTACTCAAATAGCAGGTGCTCCTCACGCCATTTTGAATAATGTTATCAAGAAGCTGCCTACCTTTTAGGGAAACAATGCCAACAGAGTCAAATCCCATCTTCAGAAATTTTCAAGGCATCTAGTTGGTTATTGCAATCAAGTTGCCCATGACAATGATGGCGTAAAAATGAAGCTTTTTTCTTTATCATTAGAAGAAGATGTTGGAGAGTGGTACCTTGACTTAGCTGACAATTCATACAAAACACTTGATGAATTCCTAAATGGTTCTAAGAAAAAATGGGGAGAGAAAAAGGAACCAAGACATCAGCTTGTTGCTCTCCATAACATTAAAAAGATGGAAAATGAAACTATGGAGGAATTCAATAAGACATTCAAAGATCTTGTTTCTGATCTTTATAAAGACATTAAGCCACATGATGTTGCTATCCTCATCTATTAGATTGAAGCTTTCACTGGTGATTTGAAGTATCAATTAAGAGATAAAGAACCTATTCATTTAAAGCAAGCCCGAGACTTAGCCAAAAAAATTGAAAAGAATATGCGATAATCTGGTAAGTGTAACATACCTGGATTCACTAGAGGAAATTCTTCCTATAACAAAGAGTCGAAGGGAAAAGCTGTTGAATTAGAGGGAAAAGAATGATCCAAGGATCTAATGAAGGAAATGTTTGAACTGATGAAAACCTTGGTAACTAATAAAAACCAACAAATGGCCAATCATGCTGCACAACTGAATCATATTCAAAATAGGTTGGTAATGATGGAAAGAAATCAAGTTTCTCCTCCACCAAGGAACTTTCAACATAAGCCCAACCAAATGTATTAGATGAAAGCACCAACTCAAGAGCCTAGGATTCCGAACCAGTTAGATTCAACATGTTACCAACTAAGTTGTACTTGGTGGATTTTTCAAGCGAGCCAGCGAAGTGGAACGTATACTTGTTCATTATGCAGAGTTAGGAAGTCTGCCAGCCTTTTTCTAGGAGTCTGCTCAAAATTTTTTGTAACACATGTTAATACCCTTTGGGGAAATTGTAAAACATGTGCTAGTATTGTAAAAGGCTCGGCTTCCTAGACTTAGGCATCAAGCCGACTAGCCCAGAGTGCTAGTATTTATTGGTTGTTGAACAAACGACTAATAAATTCCGAGTTTTTTGCTCACACCTCCAAAGTTGGGGTAGTCGTCTTGGTGGTTAGGCCTTAGGAGCTTATTAGAGCATCTGTGTCAGTGTTTATAAACGTGCTAGGAATTCGAATTGATTCGTTTGGACATGTCATAGGTCTCCCTAGAGTTTTGTTTGGTTTCGAGAGAAATAATTTTTTCATTTTTTAAGTCATTTTTTAGTGGTTTAATTAAGAAACTTGTAAATGACAGAAAAACTTGTTTCGGAGGCGTAATTTGGCGTGGGGATGCCCGTTTTGACACTCAGAGCATACTCTTTATGCCAGAGCCACTTTTCATGAGTTTCGGGCAGCTAAAACGTCCCGTAAAGCATTATTTGGCGAGCAAAGCATCAAAGTGACATTTAATTGTTAAAAGTGCATCAATTTGGCACTAAAGGACAAAATTGAATAAGTCAAAATTCAATTTTTCTTTGGTTAAAATGAGATGGCAAAGGGCTCCATAAGGTAAGCAACTTATTCACCCACTTAAAGGAAGTAAACTTTGGTTTTATTTTTGTGGTGGTGAATAGTTATGAAGAGGATGACGTCAACTAACCAAAGAGGGATTCATGCTAGCTTGAGGGGTGTGGACCCCCTTTATCCACGTCACAATAGAAATTTTGTTAAAGTTAAGATTGGGTCAAACCGTATGCTTGCTAGGAGGACGCATCTTGTGGGGGGAGCTCACACATGAGGGTGTTTGATGAGTGCACTAGCACTAAGGAAGTGGACCTCGCTTTGTATCCATATCACATTAAAAAACCATGTGTTTATTGTAGTATTGTTTATCATACATCAAAGTTTGATCTAGTGTACCAGATTTAGTTATTAAGTGGGCGATAACGTCATTTCAATGAGGGATTTCATGCTGACACTCCATGAAGCTTGTGTTTAGTTAGGTGGCGGTCCCCATCTTCATATGATGTGTGTTTTTAAACATTGGATATATTTGAAGTGTATATTCTTATATGCTTGGGAGAAATCACATTTGTTGTGAAGTGTGACGTCAACCTCAAGTGGGTGATCACGCTAACCATTGTTGGGATAGCGAATAGCATGGAGTGGACCCCTCTTCATGAGGGAGTTGGAACGTGAACTTTGGATAGGTTGCAATGTGATTTATATTAGATAATATCACATATTTTATTGGTGAGGATCTGTCATGTCAAGAGGAGTCGTACACTCACGCGAAAGGAGAAGGTGATGCCAATGCAAATGTTGGTGAGTGGTTGGTGTGTGTTGGCAGTTAATGATTTGTTGGAGGAGTTAGGTGTATGAGAGGTGACATTGCCTCTTCAAATTGACTCAGTTTAACTCAGCCTCACTTAGATAAACTCCTACTCTATCTTCAATGTTGGTGGTGCCCCCCGGCTTGTATTTGGTATAAATAAAGTTGTGCTTTTCTTTTTCAAATGAGTCGGATATGTACTGGAAAGAGCTAGCTATTGTAATTCTTATTCATCTTGTGAAATAGTTGTTGTGCTAGCTATTGTAATTGTTATTCATCTTTTCAGCTAGCTAGTTGTTGTGCTTTGGTGGAGTGAAGTTTTTATCTTCCAGCTGTATGAAGGTAATATGTGTTTGATCCATTATGCATGCAGTGAATCAATTGTAGCTTACTGAAAAGATTGTTATCAAGTTTTGTAATGTAGTGTAGTCATTTTGTTTAATGATCTAAGCTACAGATTAGAATTGTTTCAAAGTTTGAGTGAATGCTTCATTTGTTTATGAATGCCTTTACATTATGAATGCCTTTACATTATTTTATTGAAAATATATGCTCCTACATTTGATCTTCTGTGAATATGTATGTGATTTGTAGGTTGCCGTGATAAGAGACATGGAGTTTCTTGTTTGATCCTTCCATTCTTCTTGTCTCTAACCTTGTTTGCTGCAAATAAAAGGTTCCTCGGCACACCACATGTGAATCTTCAAGGACGCTCTTATTCCAAGCTTTCTCCCACTTTCCCCACTTTCCCTCTCCTGATCTTTCATTTATTCAATCGTTCCGGTTCTTTTATAAATTTTTTTATTTTTATATCTAGAATCAAATTCATAATCATAGATAGATCTTAGATTGCTTTTTATTATAGATCTAGCTAAACTCTAAAGGAATTACCATTTCTTAGTTCAGATCTAGGGTTTAAGCTATCTTATTTCAAGCCATTGTTAGCAAGCTTGTTTTAAAGGATAGTAGTTGGTTTAATTTATTATCGGGCAAGTTAGTGCCTTGATTTATTTGCTCTCCTTAAGAAGCAAATAAAGACCCTAAGAAAGCAGCTTTCTAGCTCACTTTCTTAGTCATTTTTACCTAGTTTTTTCATTTTGTTTTTACTTAGAAATTTTTTGGCAAACTTTGGAAATTTCCCAAAGCAATCTTAAAGTGCTTTTGGGCACATTCCACTAATAATTGTTGGCTGTTTTTTGCAGGTTTGCGATAAAAGAGAGGCAAATTTTGGCAAATTTTCACAAAATCGACAAAAAAGAAGACAAGCAAAGCTTCCCCTCACATAAAAATTATTCTTTTTACAAGTTGTAAGCCTTTGGATACCAATTTGAGGACCAAAGTGCACTTTCTTTCGCATCATTGTAAAAAAAAAAAAGAGTAGGCTCATTAGAGCGTAGTCCCTATCCCCTCTGGGGGGGATTTGTGTCGGTGACATTTTTTTGTTTTCTGTATATGATGTTCACGTAGTTGTTTTCCTTTATCATTTCATGCTTTATTTAAGTTTTGCAAAAGTAATCTAAATACTTACCCTTTGCACTATACCGAAGTACTATAACGAAAAAGATTTGAGTAGTGTAGTACTTAAAAAAATTTAATTGTTATGCATTGTTGAGTTTAAAATAAACCCCCTCAATTTCCCGAGTACAGGTTCATGGATAAGGGCTTGCCCAAGTACTGAATCTAGAAAGAGACTCCTGGGTTTTACTTTTTTTGTTTGTAATAAAAAAACTTGTTCTGAAACATTTAAAATTTACAAGGCCTTCATCCTCGTATGCTCTCCTTCCACTGCAGCTTCATTTGATTGGTTGGTAGTATCAGAAAGGGATTTAGGTGACTAGCTTAATTAGTTTTCCAAATTCAAAATAAATCTCCCTAGGCGAATATCCAATGCCTTGAATTAAGCCGTTGTGGTGGCAAAATCCACAAAGGAAGCGGGAACAACTGGGTAGTAACTTTGAGACATTGTTAAGCTACACCCTTGTTGGTGTAGTGTTGAGCAAGTCTCAGAAACTCCAACCAGCCCACATATTCTTGCAAGGAGCCGCATCGGTTAATGGTTTTGGACATACTCCTCGTTCCTTTGGGTATATTGGGAGTTTCCATCCCCTAAGCTAAACAAGATCATTACTACATAAATAAAATCAACCAACAATTTACCCACTCATTAATGCACTCATCTAATAAATCTTAAAACCTACCGACGAGACACTGCAATACTTATCTGAGACTACAACAACAACCCTTATACACAAGCACTCCATTTTCACTGGTACTGTTCTCCCTCATTTTATAATGGTTAAATCAATTTCCACATATGGTCATGAATGGTGTTTGAATGATTAATGTTGTTGTTATAATTCATTTTTGCAACAACTCATTGTTAAGGACCTAACTGTTTTCACACTTAACTCCTAGATTCAATCATTTCTTTCATAACGTAAAAGCCTTAGATTTTACTTATCATAGGGACCACCCCCATTGGCTTCACTAGGAGTTGGCCTAGACGGAGGAGTTAAGTATCAGGTAACAACACTTGGCTTGAGCTTGCCCCCAAGGCAGCACCTAGTGGCTTGAAGATTTCTGCCACGTTACTCGAGGTGCGAATTAGGCGGCAACACCTTGCTTTGAGTAAAACTTGGCGAAACACATGGTGAAACGTTTCGGTCTGCGGCGAACCTTCTCGACGTCCCGCATGAAACTCCGATACTCCAACGAATCTTCTGGGTGTCTCGCACGAAACTCTGAAACTTCGGCCAACCACCAAATCATGATGAATTGTGTAATGTGTTTGCATTATTAATTAATCAAATTCTGATTTATATTGCATGATTGCACAATGATGGATGTAGTATTTAGTAATTTACTAATTTGCATGCGATGAAATGTTATTGTTGGGAATTATATATTTCATATTTTTATATTTTTCGTATTTTTATGGCCCCCACATCCCCCTCGAATTTCCCTAAATTTTTTGGGTGGTCTCCATGCATCGCGAATGTGCATCTCCCTGCTCCCGCGTCTCGCCTTCCTTGAACCTTGGGGGAACATTAGTTTTTTGTAAGGGCCCTTTTGAAATGCTTGTTGAAATCATCCTATGGACTAGACCAATGTCGTTGTTCCATTAAATTTCCCTCCTTTTCAAATTATGTGACTCGCTAAGCTTTAAAACCCATTATAACATCAACATTTCAAGTGTTAAATCTCTTTTCATAAATAATCTTATAGTTATATGTTGAATTGGCCTTTACAACATAAAAAGTTTTTAAAATAACCCATTTCTTCAATATACCATGTGTTATCCACTAATTTTTCACAGTGGATTTTTTGTGAGCCGCCGAAGTCATGGACAAGCCAGTTGTTCATCGTTAGTGTTCGAAAGGTTCCACGGTTCATAAGGACAAGTTGGGGTCCCTTTTTTTTAATAAAATGCATGTTCATACCCCTTGGGGGCATTGTAATAAATGCTCTAACACGACAAAATTTTTGTAAAGGACTTGGCTTCTTAGGACTTGGTTATCAATTCGATTATTCCAAGGTGTTTTTTCCCTTGTCAATTATGCAATGATGAATAAGTGATGTATAATTTTCGAGTTTTTCATCGCTCCTCCAAAGCTGGAATTTTCGCCTTGGTGGTTAGGCCTGAGGAGGTTATTAAAGTTCATGTGTGAATGTATATAAGTGTGTTAGGCATCAGTATTGAGTCTTATGGACATGTACTAGGTCCCCCTAGAGTTTCGTCTGATTCCGAGAAAATTATTTTTTTGCCATTTTTTAGGCCATTTTTTAAGGTTTAAATGGAAAAATTCAAAATGTAAAAAAAATGTGACTCAAAGTTTGTTTTTGGCGTGTTTGGGCATGTTTGCAAGCTCAGAGCGCCTCCTTTACCTTGGCACCCACTTTTCTCAAGCTCCAGGTGACTATTTGGTCCCGTATGGCATTATTTCTCTACCGATGCTACAAAACATCAAAAAATGCTAAATTTTGACGAATTGCACTAAAGTCAAAAATAAAAAATCGAATCAAAAGTAAAAAAAGGGGACTTGGAAAGGGTGGCGATTGTTTTATATGGTGGATGAAATCATACTTTGGATATAATATCATTAATACATTGGTATTTTATAAAGCTAGTGAATACACTAAGCTTTGAATGCGCCCCCTCTTCATAATTCGCATGTGATCAAATAGGTGCCTCACGAAATAGTGATGTGGCGTTTTCATCACACGCATGGAGTGGCAAGGAAGGGGAGCAAGATCTCCTTCTAAATCAAAGGCGTCATTTCCTTAGTCTAAAGTATGGGTGTGTTGGATCTCACATTGGGAGATTGCGTTGAGCTCACATGTGGTTGGTAGGGGGAGTTTGGTGAGTGCGCATCTCCTTATGGAGATGTGGTGCCTCCTAACTCCAATCAATCTAATCAACCCCGCTCAACACTCCACCCTCAGTCAAATCTCGAACTCATGTCCACTTCAATTGGTTGGTGCACTCCTGGGAGTTTGTAATTTTTATAAAAGCGAGGCCTTCTTCCTCATTCTGGACGGAAGCAAGGGACCTCTACTCATATGATTGTAATTGTTTATCTTTGTTATGAATAAAGTTGAGTCTTTGGAAGACAATTTGTTGGTGTAATATTATTTCATGGTGAATGCTTGTTCTATAACTGAGGTGATATCTGTTTATCATTTTTTTTGTGGTTCATGCAATTTCAAATATCTAGCTTAGAAGTTTGTATTCCAATCTTTAGAATAGGCATTTGAATCTCAGATTGCTTATTTATGTGTAATCATATAAGATTCGAAAGTTATGCTTTGTAGTCGGTAATACTTGTATGCTTTTGGTTTTATGTGACTTACCATACTAGATCTAATCTTTGCATGAAGGTTTCTTGTGTAGCTTTGCAGATCACCGAAGGTGGAGTAAGACTGGAGCTCGGTTGCATCTTGTCTTCTTCATCGCTTCATTTTAGATCTAACTTGTTTATCCTGCAGGCACCTTCCTCCTCAACCTTGTTCAAAGTTTGAAGCTTGAGCTCTTCTTCTTCCTTCTCAACGAAAAAAACAGTCAACCTCAATCTCTTTCTTTTCAGTTTTTGTGTTAAAATTTGATCATTAAAATATTAATTAATCTTCATTTTACTTGCTTCAATTTAGATCTAAGAAAGGGCTGAAATTTTGTATCTCAAGCCTTAGATCTAGTTTCCATTCGCTTTAGCACTTCAAGGTTAAACTTTGCAATATTTTTCCAAGTGTTAAAAGTTGTAAATTATTAGTCAATTTTTGCATCTAACCCACTAATTTGGCATTTTAAGCTTGCTGGTTTTTTGCAGGTCTATGGAAAAAGAGCTGCCAAATGTTTTAGTATCAAGCCATTTGGAGCACCCATACTCAATCCTACCTACCCCCTCTTCATTCCTCTTCTTCCTGGCAGCAATTTTTAGCCCATTTGACCCATTTTCAAGGGCAAAAAAGTGCCTTACTTTTGAAGAAGTTTGATTGTAACAAATAATAAAAGAGCAAGTGGGATAACGGCTCCTACACCTTTCTTCCTCGATTTGGGGGAAGTCTATATCGTCCTTTGATGTGATTGGCCTTTTCTTTCCTTTTTCAATTATAATTTTTTTTATATTTATAGATCTAACCCAGTCTTGACCTCTCGAGTAAGGCTTTGTTCTGAAAGATATCCCTGACTGTAGTTTCCTTGTATGCAAAACTGATGTATTGCTTAGAATAAATCACAAGCACACAATCTTTCCTTAACAGGTTGTATAGATTTGTACACTTGTTATTCGTTACTCACTAAATCGGAACAAACGTTTTCCTCTACCGTGTATGCTCTACCCCTCGTGGCTTAGTCTGACACTTGGGGATATCGAAAGCGGTATTGTGCATTCATTAATCTCTCACATCTAATTAATAGATTCACATTAATGAAATTTACAACCCTCAAACATTACGGAAATCCGGCATAACGAACTTGAGGAACAATGGACAAATTTTTCAAGGAAAGCAGGAACAACTAGAAAGTGACTGTGGGGTCCTATTAGGCTACATCCTTTTTGGTGTAGTGTTGAACACCCCCCTAGGACTCCATCTAGTCCACATTTTCCTGTGCAGAGCCACTTTGCTCAAAATCCAGACATATTCCTAGTACCTCACAGTATATCGGGAATTCCATTTCCTCTTAACTCACTCGTCATTGAATAAGATTAAAATTAACCAAGATAGATTGCACAACATTATTTCTTTTTCAGCAACATTAGTTTGGACTCCATTTTCGGCACTGGTTATATTATCATTGTTTATCCCTTGCCTCAAGTCATTATTGTTGTGAATGCTTTTATCATTTTGGTGAATTATATGTTTTAAATTTGTAGTACTTGGTGATTTTATCAAAATTCCTAACAAACACTTTGATCATTCAAACATTAACAAACAAGAGCCTTAGCAACTCTTTCTTAGGGACTACCTCCCTTGGTTTTGTTAGGAGTAGCCTAAACAGAGGAGTCAAGAGCATGTGACTATACATGACTTGAGACTTGCCCCCAAGGACACACCGAGTAGCCTAAAGATTTCGGTTGTGTTCCCCCCTAGGTGTGTGTAAGGCGGCAACATTTTTTGGCGCCGTTGCAGGCAATAAATATTTTTATTCTTGTGTTATGATTTTTATTTCTTTTCTTTTTTACTTTTATTTTGTTTGATGAATGTTTAGATTAGTTCTTTATTTTTCATCTGGCGGCTCCACTAACCTTTTTTCTTGTTTTAAGAAAAGCAAAAAGTTATTTTTTGTGGAAAATGTTAATGCATATTATCACATGGTGACTCCATTGAAGGGATAAAATCCTTGTTTCTCATATAAAGTGTTAGATTGATTGTGTGTAGATGAACCTATTCGACACAGTAACATGTTTAAGGCTCATTATTTGACAGCTCCTCCAATTCTGTACAAGTTATTTTCCAAGGTTATATCAAGTGCATTCTTTTGATGTCTAATATGGAGGATGAAAAGAAAAAGTGTGGTGATAAATTGGCTAGTAGATTCCATCCCATTGATTTTTCAGACATTCTGGGTTTTCCTAAAGATGATCTTGACCCAAGTGATGTGTATGAAATTTGAATATACCAGAGACTTTAATGGATATGGTGATTCAACCATCTTACACACAAGTATCAGTAATGAAGATCCGGAGAAGCAATGCAGTGAAAAGTCAAATTGGGTGCAATTAGTTGAAGATTTTTCTCATCCATCATCTTTGCATACAAAGGTTCTCTATGATTTGGAGCAATTTGGGGCTTACACACAGAGTTATCAGCAGATAAGCCCTTTCGATGAGTATGATGATCTGCTTCATTATGTGAATTTGGACATTAGTCATATCCAATCTTGGATGGAAGAAGCCTGCAAGAGGACTTGTCAGTTGTGGAAGCAGCTCAACAAAGTTTGACATAAAACTATGATTTCCCATCGATCCCTCCCATATCGAATATTCACCCAGATTTGCATTTTCTGAAAAATGTGTCCTTACTTTGGTTGGTAACCAAAGATAAGGCAAATATTTTTTATAATAATAAAATGCTTAGGTGGCTACATTGGATTTTCGATTACACCCAGCTTTTTATGTTATGCTTAGAGTAGGAAAATAAGCTCCTTAAAGTGAGCATTTACTTTTCGCATTCTCCTTCCGTACTTGGGAATAAATAAATTTTTTTCATTCATTTAAATAAAGAAACTTTTGGATCATTGGCTATTTTTCATAAAACTTGTGCTACTAAGGTTTTCTTGTTAGATTGAGATGATTATATAGATTATAAGAAACCGAAGATTTTAGTGTTCTTGTATGCTCTCCTTGCCTAAGAGACTAGATCGAGCACATGTCCTCCAGTTGGAGCTCGATGTTATCCACTAATTTTGCACTTAGTGGATTTCCTGTGAGCCGTCGAAGTCATGAACAAGCTAGTTGTTCATTGTCAGTGCTCGGAAGGTTCAACGGTTCATCAAGACCAGTTGTGGTTGTTCATACCCCTTGGGGGCATTGTAATAAATGCTCTAACACGACAAACTTTTTGTAAAGTACTTGGCTTCCTAGGACTTGGCTATCAATCCCATTATTCCAAGGTGTTTTCTCCCTTGTCAATTATGCAATGATGAATAAGCGATGTATAATTTTCGAGTTTTTCACCGCTCCTAAGCTGGAATTTTCGTTTCGGTGGTTAGGCCTTAGGAGGTTATTAAAGTTCATGTGTCAATGTTTATAAGCATGTTAGGCATCAGTATTAAGTTGTACGGACATGTACTACGTCCCCATAGAGTTTCGTTCGATTCCGAGAAATATAAATTTTTCCATATTTTAGGCCATTTTTTAATGATTTAAATGGAAAAATTCTAAATGTAAAAAGCATGTGATCCAGAGTTTGTTTTTGGCGTGTTTGGGCTCGTCTTCAAGCTTTGAGCACCTCCTTTACCTCGACACCCACTTTTCCCATGCTCCAGGTGACTATTTTCTCCCGTATGGCATTATTTCTCTACTAGTGCTACAAAACATCAAAAAAATGCTAAATTTTGATGAATTGCACTAAAGTCAAAAATAAAAAATGAAGTCAAAAGTCAAAAAAAGGGGACTTGGAAAGGGTGGCGATTGTTTTATATGCTGGATGACATCATACTTTGAATATAATATTATTAATACATTGGTATTTTATAAAGCTAGCGAATACACTAAGCTTCGAATGCGCCCTCTCTTCATAATTCGCATGTGATTAAATAGGTGCCTCACAAAATAGTGATGTGGCGCTTTTATCATAAGCATGGAGTGGCGAGGAAGGGGACCGAGATCTCCTCCTAAATGAAAGGCGGCATTTCCTTAGTGTGTGTTGGATCTTACGTTGGGAGATTGCGTTGAGATCACGTGTGGTTTGGTAGGGGGAGTTTCGTGAGGGTGCATCTCCTTATGGAGATGTGGTGCCTCCTAACTCCAATCAATCTAATCAATCCCCCTCAACACTCCACTCTCAATCAAATCCCGAACTCATGTCCACTTCAATTGGTTGGTGCACTCCTGGGGGTTTGTAATTTCTATAAAAGCAACGCCTTCTTCCTCATTCTGGATGGAAGCAAGGGACCTCGGCTCATATGATTGTAATTGTTTATCTTTGTTATGAATAAAGTTGAGTCTTTGAAAGACAATCTGTTGGTGTAAAACTCTTTCATGGTGAATGCTTGTTTTGTAACTGAGGTGATATCTGTTTAACATTTTTTTTGTAGTTCATGCAATTTCAAATATCTAGCTTAGAAGTTTGTATTCCAATCCATAGAATAGGCATTTGAATCTCAAATTGCTTATTTATGTGTAATCATATAAGATTCAAAAGTTATATTTTGTAGTCGGTAATACTTGTATGCTTTTTGTTTTATGTGACTTACCATACTAGATCTGATCTTTGCATGAAGGTTTCTTGTGTAGCTTTGCAGATCACCGAAGGTGGAGTAAGACTGGAGCTCGGTTGCATCTTGTCTTCTTCGTCGCTTCATTTTAGATCGAACTTGTTTTCCCTTCAAGCACCTTCCTCCTCAACCTTGTTCAAAGTTTGAAGCTTGAGCTCTTCTTCTTCTTTCTCAACGAAAAAAACACTCAACCCCAATCTCTTTATTTTCATTTTTTGCGTTAAAATTTGATCATTAAAAGATTTTTATCCTTCATTTTACTTGCTTCAATTTAGATCTAAGAAAGGGCTGAATTTTTGTATCTCAAGGCTTAGATATAATTTCCATTCACTTTAGCACTTCATGGTGAAACTTTGCAATATTTTTCCAAGTGTTAACTCACTAACTTTGCATTTAACCCACTAATTTGGCATTTTAAGCTTGCTGCTTTTTAGCAGGTCTATGGAAAAAGAGAGAGAGATGTTGCCGAATTTTTTAATATTAAGCCATATGGAGCACCCATACTCAATTCTACCTCCCCCCTCTTCATTCCTCTTCTTTCCGGCAACAATATTAAGCCCTTTTGACCCATTTTCGAGGGTCAAAAAGGGTCTTACTTTTCAAGAAGTTTGATTGTAACAAATAATAAAAGAGCAAATGGGATAACGGCTCCTACACCCCTCTTCCCCCATTTGGGGGAAGTCTGTATCGTACTTTGATGTGATTGGATTTTTCTTTCCTTTTTTAGTAAAAAGTTTTAGATTAGTTTTGCATTTGTTATATAAATAGATTCTATTTCAAAGGTTACATTAGAATATTTATTTTCTTTTATATTTATATTTGTAGATCTAACCCAGTCTTGATCTCCCGAGTAAGGCTTTGTGTTGAAAGAGATCTTTGACTGTAGTTTCCTTTAATGCAAAACTAATGTATTGCTTAGAATAAATCAAAAGCACACAATGCATCTTTAAGGGGTTGTATAGATTAGTACATTTGTTATTCGTTACTCACTAAATCAGAACAAACATTTGCCTCTACCATATATGTTCTACCCCTCGCGGCTTAGTCTGACACTTGGGGCTATCAAAAGAGGTATTGTGCATTCATTAATCTCTCATATCTAATTAATCGGTTCACATTAATAAAATTTACAACCCTTAAACATTAGGTGGGTGTGGTAGGCGCCTCCTCTCATGAGGTGTGCCACCTCTCCACCTACTTACCGTTACCACATAAGTTCTACTTGGTGGATTTTTCAAGCGAGCCGACAAAGTAGAACAAGTACACTTGTTCAAGATCAGAGTTCAAAAGTTCACCAGCCTTTTTCTAGGAGTCTGGTCGAAAATTTTTGTAACACATGTTCATACCCCCTTGGGGAAATTGTAAAAAATGTCTTAGCATTTAATTTTTATAAAAGGCTAGACTTCCCAGACTTGAGCATCGACCCGACTAGCCCATAGTGTTTTTTTACTTGGTTATTATTGGTTGTTGAACAAACGACTGGTAATTTATGAGTTTTTCACTCACACCTCCAAAATTGGGGTAGTCGTCTTGGTGTTTCGGCCTTAGGAGGTTATTAGAGCCTTCGTGTCAGTGTTTTTCAACATGCTAGGCATTGAAACTGAGTCATATAGAGATGTGCTAGGGCCCCCTAAAGTTTCGTCTTTTTCCAAGAAAATTTTATTTTTTCACAAAAATCTTAAAAATGTAATAAAAAGTCAGGTACAGAGTCCGTTTCTGACGTGGGGACACTCGTTTTCACCTTCAGAGCGTCCACTTTACCCAAGGGACTACTTTCCACATCAGTCGGGCAGTCGAAAACCCCGTAGAGAATTATTCAGCTAAAAATGCATCAAAATGGCATTTTAATGTTAAATTACGATATTTTGGCACCATGGTCAAACTTTGGAAAGTGAAAAAATTGAAGTCAAATTAAAAAGGTAATTAAAGGGAGGACATGGCATGGGTCCCCTTAGGCTCACGATCCTCTTTCAAACTTAAAGTTTGATTAAAGCATGGTATTAAACTTTGGTTGCACCACATGGCTTGCGTGAGTTGGGAGTATGACGTGAGCTTTCATGCTAGCGAATGGGGAAGAAAGGTGGACCCATCCCACTTTCAAATTTCATTGCTTGGTTTAAAAACTTTGATGGATTAGAGCTTGCATGAGGATGGTGACATGAGCCTTCACGCTACCAAAGTGAAGTTCACACGAGTGGATGGAGAGGTGGACCCCATGCATGGTCTAATACGAAATCAAAACTTTGTTTTATGTGTTGAACCTTGGTCCATTCTTTTAAACTAGCGCGTGCATAATGGATGACGTCACCCACTTCACCAAACTCACGCGTGAGGAAAGGAAGCCGAGAAATTTAGGTTGGTGGATTTTGGTGGGTAGCTAGGTGTGTTGGGAAATGATTCTGATTTAACTAAGAGAGGTGTCAATCACCTCTGCAGTTCAACTCAGTCCCTCTTTAGTTCAACTTAGTTCAAGCTCAGATAAGTCTGAGTGTATCTTCAGTGTTGGTAGCCCCCCAGGGGCTTGGCTTTGGCTATAAATAATGCAACCATTCTCTCTTCCAAGCTAGTTCGAGTTGGATAGAGAATTGGTTTTTCTTTTGTAATACTGTAATTATTTTTGTTGCTTGGAATAGAAGAAAGCTTTGCAGGCAAGATGGTGTCATGTTATTATGTGTGGATGAGCATTGCCATGTTTCATTGAGGTAACCTTTATCTGTGTTCATAACTTGCTTATTTTTATATTGTAGATCCAGCGCTAAAAGATTGTTAATAATTTTATTATGACCTTGGTAGGAAAGGAATTTGTTAATAAGTTTATTGGCTATCTCCTTTTCTTTTATGCATGCCTAGAGATCTAGATTTAACATGCTTTATAAGATTATATGCATGCTATTTTAATATCTTTGTTTATGTATTAACCGGATCTCACAAGTATCTTGGCAATGTTAAAAATTTGAGCTAAACTCAGCCCAAACACTTAGCTTAACTCTGATATCAGTCTTCAACATTCATAAAACCAAACACATATCACATGCATGTAAATTTCATGTCTCTGTAAGCTGATATACTGTAACTAAGTAAACTTTGTAGCGGTAAATTAACTCAAAATCAGCAGACTGTAAAACATTTTAAGACAGTATTTTGGTCAAATTAGACCCTGGAAAAACCCCACACCTTGGGGAAAACCAGTGAGAGAGAAGATATTTTATTATGAAGGGAAAACTCAGAAATTTCTCATGCACAATTTACAATGTACGAATCTCAGCTTAAAACCAACAGTACTTATCTCATTCTCAGACCACAACCATGAAGCTGTGCTCATGCATGCTGCAAACATTCACAGTAATAAATATCAGCATTTATGACTGTACTTTTCCTTGAGAAATGTGCCCAGAATCTGCCTCGAACTCTGTGCCCTTTTCAACAATAAATATCAGCATTCATTGCTGTACCTTTCCTTGGAAAAATGTGCCCAGTATCAGCCTCGAACTCTGTGCAAACTTCAGCAATAAATATCAGCATTTATTACTGTACCTTTCCTTGGAAAATGCGCCCAGTATCAGCCTCGAACTCTATGCAAACTTCAGCAATAAATATCAGCATTTATTACTGTACCTTTCCTTGGAAAATGCGCCCAGCATCAGGTGTTTATCTCAGCAGTACGACCCAGCATTAATGGTTGCTTGCTGCCTTGGTTTTCGTGCCCTAGACTCCTCTAGAAATCGTGCCCTTCATGCATCTTCCACTTCTCTCTCTTTTCCTCCACGCTGCTCCTTGGAACTCGAGCCTCTTCAAGAATTCTCTCTTGAATAATGTGCCCAAATGAAGTCTCAGCACTTTTATTTACCCTATTAGGGTTATTCTCATGACTTTTCACCTTCAATGGACGAGATTAGATCTTGGCCAAGAGATCTATGGCTGGGATCTAATTTTTCACTCACTTAAATCTCCTAAGTGAACTTTACACCAAATTTTTACTTTTTGAAAAGTCATATCACCCTAAATATTTAAAAGTACACTTTATGACTTAAAGTCACTTTAAAAACATAATAAAATGAAACTCACTTTTAAATCATAAAGTCACATCAAAAAGGTACTTTAATAAAAACACATTACTAAAGTCACTTTAAGAATATAAATGAGACTCCAAGTTAATGACCCCTGCACCTAGGCACCTGATGCAGGAGTGCCACCGAGCTATCAAATTCTAACAGGCAAGCCTTTGGATTAGCTGCAGGTTCCTAGCTTGGAGAGGGCGTTGATCTAGATTGCTTCTTCACTTTCTCCAAACTTTCTCAAAGGCATAGTCCCTCGATATTCCACCATAAAGCTCCACGATTGATCATTCAGACACCAAGCCACCTCTTTCACTCTTTCTCCTTTTTTATCAACACTTCCTTGGTTACTTGGATTTTATAGTTTAGATCTATTGTTTTAAAGCTAGTATTTTTCCTAGATCTAAATATATAGAAGTTCCATGCATAGATTTAGTTTCATTTAAGAAAAGATCCAAGTCCTTTCTTTCTAAAAAACTAGATCTAGCAATAAAAGCTCTTTCATTTTTACAAGTAGTTATAAGTCAAATCTAAAGCTTCTTTAGGGTGAATAGTCTTTTCTTTTTAAAGATAAATCTTGCATCTAAGTGCACATTGCATTGGCTTCCCAATAGGCAAGCCAAGATCCCAAGAAAAGCTTGCTTTCCTTGGTTAAATGTTTTGCATTCTTACATAGTTTAACTTAGAAATTTTTACGAACTTTTTTTTGCATTGTCCGAAGACACTTTTAAAGTGTTTTTGGGCACTTTACACTAATGAAATCTTGCTGGTTTTTAGCAGGTTTGTCCGAAAAGAGGAGGAGGTGCTGTTCGAAAAACGAATTTTGGGCCATCCAAAACCCTCCAGGGGTCTCCCCATCTTTCGTAATCATTATTGTTGTACTTTGTAATCCCTTGGGTTCGTTCTGTATAAGAACCAAGTGGCATTTTTCTATCAAGCTGTAATCAAATTTAATAAAAAGCAAACTCAAGTAGGCTCTTTCAAGCCTACTCCCCACCCGCCCTAGGGCGATCCACATCATTTTTCATTTTTTTCTTTCTTTGCTTTTTCTTTTGTTTTGTTTATCTACATATAACTAGTTTACTTTGTGTTACATTGCAAATTGTTTACATCTTTTCGAGTTCTTGAAGTAAAGTTACTACTTACCCCACGATTTCCGAGGGACCCGAAAGGGGAAAGAGATTTGTGGTAGGATAATTAGATAACCATGTTTTCTTTTTCGGCACTTTAATTCTAATTTCAAGAACTTAAAACACTCATAAAATCAACCCTTGCTTGCTTTCCCGATTGCGGTTCAGTTGAACTGAAAGAGATCTTTGGAGGTTCATTTGTTCTTCTTTTAAAAGAAAACCTTTAATAAAATCTTTAAAATCCTTTAGACTCCGTTGTGTATGCTTTGCATCGCTGCGGTTAGTCGGGATTAGTCGGCTGTATCAAAAGCAACGTGGGTGACTAGATTAATTAAGTTTTCACGCCCCGAATTAACCTCCCAAGCGAAAATCAATCTGTTGCTGTGGCAAAATCCACAAAGGAAGCGAAAACAACTAGGTAGTGTCACCTACTAAGTCATACTTAGTCGATATTATCAAGTGAGTCGAGTGATGAGAACATACACTTGTTCACCTTTTAGAATTCTGAAGTCATTCAGGCTTTGTCTAGGAACTTTTTGTTATTTTTTGTAAACACATGTTCATACCCCCTTGGGGAAATTGTAAAAAATGTCCTAGCATTTAATTTTTTATAAAAGGCTCGGCTTCGCGGACTTAAGAATCAAGCCGACTAGCCCATAGTGTTTTTTCCCTCGGTTATTATTGGTTGTTAAAGAAACGACTAATAATTTCTGATTTTTTCACTCACACCTCCAAAGTTGGGGTAGTTGTATTGGTGTTTCGGCCTTAGGAGGTTATTAGAGCCTTCATGTCAGTGTTTTTCAACATGTTAGGCATTGATTTTGAGTCGTATGGACATGTGCTAGGTCCCTCTAGAGTTTCGTCAGTTTCAGAGAAAATAAAAATGTTCCGCAAAATTAGGCCATTTTTTAATTGTTTAATTAGAAAATTTCAAAATGTAATAAAAGTTAGATACGGAGTTCGTTTTTGATGTGCAGACACTTGTTTTGACACGCGGAGCTTCCACTTTACCCAGGGACCACTTTCCACTTCAGTCGGGCAGCCAGAACTCCTCGTGAAGCATTTTTCAGCTAAAGATGCATCAAAAAAACATTTTAATGTTAAATTAAGACATTTTGGCATAAAAGACGAAGTTTGAAAAAGTCAAATTATTTTTATCCATTTATGGATTACTATTCGTTGGCTTATTTGCATTGGTTATTCCAGTAAGAAACAATTTTATCGTTTCATTTTTTAAGCTTTTTGAGCCTTTCAAGAAAATCTAGTCCAAATCTCATCTCTTCTCTCATTCTTCTAAGAATTATTGTGAGCTTTTGAGTCCAAATTTAAGGATCAAAGGCACTTATCCTTCTTTAAAAGCATTGTAACCAAAAATAATAAAAAGCAAGTGGGATTTAAGGCACCCACAACCCTCTTCCCTCAATTGGGGGAAGACCTAAGACCTGTATCACTCTTGTGTGTTTCCTTTATTTGCTTTTTACCACAAGTTTTAGAGTGCTTTTATCTTTTTTTGCAAATAAAAGTCACAATCAATTAATCAAGTTTTTACTTTCTTTTATTTGGAAATGAATACTAACCCCTCCTTGATATCCCAAATTGTTATTCATGGATAAGGGCTTGCTCAAGTACTGAACCGAAAAAGAGAGTCCTGGAGGATTTCTTTTATCTTTTTTTTAAACAATATTTTTTTGTTAAATCTTAAAAGCAATCGGTGCTCCTATTCTTGTATGCTCTGCTCCTCTATGGTTCGTCCGACCAATTGGTTGCATCAAAAGGGATTGGAGTGACTAGTAATTAGTCCTTACACATTTTCAATTAACCTCCCAAGACGAAGATCTAGTGTCTCGAGTTTTACCTTGTGTGGGAAAATTTCACTGAGAAAGCAAGAACCACTAGAAAGCGACCGCGAGGCCCTGTCAATCTACACCCTCATTTGGTGTACAATTGGACACAACCTTGTGACTCCATCTAACCGACTTTTCTCGCGTGGAGCCACACTTGGTGAGTTTGGACATATTCGTAGTACCTCATGGTATAACAGGAATTCTCTTCCCCTTTAATTTACTCATCTTTTTAATAATTTAAAACTGACCAAGACTACACTGCAAAACATTTACAATCTTCAGTAGCATGTTACTTTGTTGACTCCATTTTGGCACTGGTTATTTTGCAACTACACTATTTGCTTTCAAAATCTTTTATGTTGTGAATACCATTGTATCTTTATGTTGTTGAGTTTATTCATTTATCTTGGAGTATCTTGTTTAGTGTTTATTCATCTTCTCTAAAAAACTCCTAAAAACAATCATGTCCATCCATAACAACTAAATAAAAACTTAAGAGCGTTAGTAACTCTTTCTTAGGGACTACCCTCCTTGGCTTCGTTAGGTGTTTTCCTAAATACAGGAGTCACGATCAGGTGACAACACCTGACTCGAGACTTACCCCTAAGGATGCACTAAGCAGCTTGAAGATTTCTACTACGTTAACCCCCAATTGTCTAAGAGGCGACAACAATACACTTACATGATCATGGGTCATTATTTTGTGGTTCAACCATCTTGTTGCATATGCCCTCTCTCATTTAATAAATTGATCAAAGGTTGTCATTGCTAGCTTGCAATAATAGAGAATAGTTATGAGTGGTTTTGTGGCTAGTTCACAATAGCAACTAAGAAACGATATCAACGACTAATGTGGCAAGCTTACTTTGATAGTAGAGATGGAATAAGCATCTCTATCGATACCCACAATTAATAGGTTTTGCTTAAATTCAAAATATTATGTTTCAAATTAGCTTTTAACAACAACAAATAATGAGGCCTCCGATTGATTAGATTACGCGTAGAGGGCATGGTCCCCTATCTTGATAAGCAGGATACGATACACACCTAGGGCCAAGATTATAGGACAACTTCTTGTTCTTTTGATCAAGATACAATACAATCCCAAGGCCAGGATTATAGGATAGGTTCCAGTAATTTTGGTACAGAGTTAACCATTCAATAGAGAACAAAAGGCCTTCGAAAAATCGACAACTTGGAAAATTCGAGAGAAATCTGAAATATCGGGAGAAATTGGAGATGTTTGCAACACTTCTAAAGTTCTGAGGTCTGATTTTATGCCCAACAAGTGTTTTTGTGGTCCCAATAATCGTTACGAAGGTTTGTTTTCTACTTTGATGTTATAATGGAGGGCAGGTATTATACATGATAACTGTTATAAACTTAATATAAAGGTCTGGTTTTTCCAGCTAGTTGTTAAAATGTCTAGTTTATGTTTTGCAATGTCCATTGGGATGTTATGAAGGCCAAACTTCCATTTAGTTTCATATCTTCTCATACGGTACCTATCCCATCAATTGAGTAGGGCCATATTGAGTTAGAGTGGCATAGATGGGTGTTCAATATCATTTTTAGTTCATAGAGCATAGTTTCAAAGATCAGTACTGTTGCTTCCTTTCACACACCTGGCCCCTGGGGGGGGTTAGGTGGTTGTGGTAGAAATCTTCAAGCCACTAAGTACGAGCTTGGGGGCAAGTCTCGAGTTAAGTACCATCACTTGATTTTAACTCCTTCGTTTAGGAAAACTCCTAACGAAGATAAGGGGAGTAGACCCTAAGAGTTACTAAGGTTGATTAAGAGTTTAGTGGTGGTTTATGTATAAGTTGTTTAAGATTTTTTAGAACTAAAGACTGAAACAAGATTATTGCAATAGATAATTTAAACACAATAGCATATGAATTATACAACACCAGATGAGTAAATGAAATTATAGAAATAAAATGTATGATACAAGTAAAAGACCAGTGCTGAAATGGAGTCACAAGATTGTAATGTTGTTGTAATACTGGAAATGTGTTCCAGGTGTTCTTGGTCAACTTTAGATTATCGTGGATTACTGAGTGGATTAAACAAGGGGGAAGGCAACTCCAGATATACTTGACGGTATGAGGAGTATACCAAAACCCTTATTCGATGTGGTTCCATGCGAAGAATGTGTGGGCTGGATTAGAGTCTCTGGAATGTGTCCAACCCTACACCAACGAGGGTGTAGCTTAACGGTATTTTGAGGTCGCTATCTAATGGTTCTTGCTTCCTCTATCAACTTTCCCCACAATGGTTTAAATCGAGGTGTTACCAACTTATTTGTACCATAGTTGGATTAGCTGAGGAGCCGCCATTTGACAAAAAATGATAAATGTTTGTTTTCCAGTATCTCAGATGATCCGCCTTTGTGTCTAGTAAGTTTTGGCTAGTCAGTTTTTTGTTTGAATAATTATGACCATGGCCTCGCGGGGTTTGTAACAAAATGTGTTAGTAGGGTGTTTTGAGTGGTTCGGTCTCCTAAGACATAGAATTTCAACTAAGGTATTCCAGGGAGTTTTTTGCCCTTGACAATTATGCTTTGCCTATAGCCGAGTATAATTGACGAGGTTTTCTCCCGCTTCCTCCAAAGCTGCAATGCCCGATTTTGAATTCTGAGCCTTGAGGAGTTATTAGAGCCCAACTGAGTATATATAAACCTACTAGACATTGTTAGACTAGACTATGGTCATGTCCTAAGTCACTAGAACCCTCTGAAAAAATTTTGCCGAACGCGTCAAAATTTTAATTTTTTAATTTTTCCTTAGTTTTTAATTAAATTTTTCCATAATTTAAATGGAAAAATTCAATTTGTAATAAGTCGGTCATCCGAAACCCGTATTCAATGATTGAAGGCTCTAGCCTTCAGCGAAAAATCATTCATGATCAGCCAGCCAACTATTTCCAAATTTCAAAAGTTCATTCAGCCTCATAATTAATAATTTCTCAAAAAAGTCATTTACGGAGAAATTATTAATTAAAATATTAAAAATGAATATTTTGGAGAAAATAAAAAACTCTCCAAAATAAACCAAATTGAATAAAATAAAAGGCTAAATTACATGGCACGGAGCATTTATGATGATCCCAATCAATATCGGTCAGTTTCAGATCAAGTATCGGAGTGTAGCAGTTGAACTATCAGTCAGAAATTTGCCCTCTTTGGTCAAATCCGTTTTTGGTTGAAGTGTGGGTTATCTATTGGTTGGGTGATCATTACGAGGGAGGATGAGCCACCTCACCCCCCCTCATTACTCCAACACTCAGTTACAACTCAGTTGCAGCTCAGTTCAACTCCAAATGATCATGCCGAGCTCATTCAATTACTCCGGTGTTACTCTTAGTTTGGTTTTAGGGTTTTAGCCTTCTCTCTTTGTATAAATAGAGACTCTTTGAGCTCTATTAGGGTGGAACTTTTGTGGCAAAGTTACTCTGTAGAAATTGTATCAAGCTTTGCTTTAAATTTTTAATAAGAATTTCGACTTTGGAGGTCTATGAGCTCTTTGCATGTGGTATACATTTCATGGTTGAGGTGACATTGCTTCTAACCCTTTGCTTTTAAATACTTTGAATGAGATCAATTTTATTTTGTTAAAGCTCAAGAGGGCCACTGTTGGCACGGTAGAGTAATCATTTGATGTTTCAAGTTGATTATTTATGCAAAGTAAATTAGAATTTTGATGAACATGAGTAGTCAGTAATACGTAGTGTTGATCCTGATTTAATATGATTTGACCTTACTTTGTGTTTGAGTTTTGGTGTTATTAGGTTTCACAGGTTGAAGAAGGGTGTGAATTCAGCTACATCTAGCCCAAGCTTCAACCAACCCCTTTGTTTAACACTTTGTGATTGCAGGACCTACACAGATCGTATTCTTCTCTTACAAAAGAAAGCTAGAAACTTCTCTTCCGCTCTTGTGTTCCATCCACAAGAACCCCTTCTTCTTTACCTTTTCCTTTTTCTTGTTTTGCATTGCTTAAGAAGTAGATCCACTCTTTCATTGTTTATATTTAGATCTATTTTCTTTAGGCTTTGTTAGATCTAATATTATTCATTAAATCTAGGAACAAGTTTGTACTTTCCATGCAAAATTTCCAAAATTTTTCTAAGTACAAAAAAAAATTTCCAAATTTTTTAATTTTTGCATTGTCTTTTCTATCACTTTTTAGTATTGTTAGCTTGCTGATTTTTTACTTTTGTGACAGGTATAGTGGAAGTGTTGGCGAAAAAATTGAAGATTCAAAGCTTAAAAAAGACTTATAATCCCCCTTTCTCAGCTCGATCCGAAAGCCTTCCAAAGATAGGAAAAGAGGCTAAAAGCATCAAAGGAAAGGCATTGTAAAGAATTAATAAAAGAGCAAGTGGGATTAAGGCTCCCACACCCCACTTCCCCCATTTGGGGGAAGCCTGTATCGCCATTGTCCATATTTCATTTTTTCAATTTGCTTTATACCTGCAAAATAAATAAATGGTGAAAGTAGAATAGGGCAATCAGTTTCAATTTGTTAAAAAGCTTAGTTAGATTTGATTTCATTAGTATATTCTTGCTAGTTTCCTCTGATGCAATATGTTCTCATGATAGGTTAGGTTTGATTTCATTTTTGTTTGCATAAAAGTTATTAGAAAAGAAAAATTTGTTTGATTAACTGCTGATTAGTTTATCATCCGTGAAAAGTGAAGTGAAATGTCTCTTTGATTATCTACTTGGTTAATGCATTATTTCTTCACTTTTTTGATAGAGTTTTGCTTTTCCGATTATGACCCTAAAAATCCTGAAAGAGACTCTTGGGTGGTTTAGATCTTTGTGTTTCTTTTAATTTTAACAAATTAATTAAGTCTCTTGAACTTGCAGTAATACAAGTCAAAGGCATTAGGCATTCTAGATTAGCTAAGGCTCTTGAACCATTGTCATAAGACGGGGTCAAGAGCGCTCTCTGTCGGGGAGTCTTAATCAATTAACTTAATAAAATTTGCAATGCACACCCCCTAATTAATTAGCTTCGTTTTCTCCTTGCCGGAGTATGCTCTGACCGACCTCAAAATCGGAGTACCTAGAAACGGCATTGGATTTCTAATCATGCAAGAAAAACGTAATAAAACTTAAACCCTGTAACCAACGCACCGGTGTTGTAGAGAATTTTCTAAAGTACTTCTTAGTAGAGGCGTCGGAACCCTTGTTATCTAAGCTTCTCAGCTAGCTGGTCAATCCCTGCAATACCAGCTTGGGATACTGGGCGGGCCCGTCATGTCTTCAACAGATTGAACTTGGAATATTCTCCCAGCTTTTTGACAAACCTTCGTTGACACCCTAATCAAGAGCACTTAAAATTCTTAAAATCTACCAAGAGCACTCGCACAACCTAATATTCACTAGTTTGATTTCAAGACTTGTTATTTAATTCTTTGTGCATTTCAGTATTTTGACTCCATAAGGCACTGGTCTTGTAATCTGCATAATTATTATATTTGGATCAATTGTCTATGGCATGCTTTAATTTCTATCTGTGAATGCATAATTAATGAAGTCTGGAATCATTACTTAATTTTTAATCTCTTGCTAGCAATGTGGATTGCTTTGATTTATGTGTCAAACTCATAATAAACAAACACCTTTAATCACAATAACTCTTAAACAACATCCATCCGCATCCGTAACCAATTAAAACACTTTAACCACATTGAGCCATAGAAAACTCTTTGTTAGGGACTACCCCCCTTGGCTTCATTAGGAGTTAGCCTAAACGGAGGAACTAGGAGTAGGTGACAGTACCTAGCTCTATGCTTGCCCCCAAGGTCACACCTCTCCCACTTTTCTAAGTGAGGAGACAGCTTTCGGAAGATTTCTGCTGTTGGTGTGCAATCGGCGGACAACATGAGGCATTGGATTTTCTCCTTGGGAGATTAATTTGGAAGTGAGACTAATTTAAACTAGTCACCTATGTTGCTTTTGATGTATCCAACTAGTCTGTCGAACCACAGCGGTGCAGAGCATACACAACGAAATCCTTGTTAATTGTAAAGATTTTTTAACAGAGTTTGTTTGTTCCTTAAATCCCCAAGAGTCTCTTTCAGGTTATAAACCCTAATCGGGAAAGAAACAAGAGTAAATTACTAGAAAAGTAAAAGTAGTACAAAATAGACAAACAAATTGTTTTCTAATTAATCCCATCACACATCTCTTTCCACTTTCAGGTAACTCGGGAAGCTGTGGGGTTAGTACTTGTATTACTTTGAAAAACTGAATGATGTAGCAAATATAAGCCTATCAAAGTATACAGATCTGCAAAAAAGAAACTAAACTAAGCAAAAATATAGAAAAAATATTAAAAGTGACACCGACGCAAATCCCCCCTAGGGGGATGGAGAGTGGGCTCTTAGGAGCCTGTAGAACACTTTTATTACGGTATTTACAAATCCTTTGAGGTGGATACCTTTGGTCCTTTTAATTTTGGATCCAAAGGCTTACAAGTTTTTTTTACAAGGACAACATCAATAATGGTGCTCCGGGAGGTCTTTGAATAACTTAGATCCTTGATTTTTCGGCACCGTTTCTCTACAGCCACCTGTAATGCACCAAATGTTCCTATTAAAACTTTAAAAGCATATAAATTTAAGTACTTAAATGGTAAACAATAAGCCTAAGTACTTAATCGACCTAGATCTACTTCAGAAATATCACTTTATGTTCTAGATCTAGATACACACAGAGACTACAAGTGGAAAATCAAAGGCACCCTGAATCAATTGATGATTTGAGAAGGAAGTATAATAAGCTCAATCGCAAAATTTCAATGAAAATGAATGCCTATGCATTTTTCTGTGAAAAATTAAATGGTTGCCGTGAAGCATTGGAGTTACGATGCACAAAGTTTCGTAGAAATGCAGCACCAGTCACGTGGTTTCAGAGCAGCCGGCATGAAATTTTTGATAAAATGTGAACCTTCCTCAACGTGGTTTCCAGTTGTCCATGATTTGTGCAGCATAATCCTTCTTGCAACCGAGCATTTCATCGAGAGTCCCACCATGTAAAATCCGAGTGGATCAACTTTGTCGATTATTGGAGCATTTCACTGGTTGTCGTGTTTTCAGCTGGCAGTGGTCGAGATAACTACATTGGCGTCTTGGGTTAATTTATGGAGCAACCGATGTTTTGATTAGACGCCAAAGTTTGGGGCTTAACCAAATCAAAACTTGAGCAGAGATCAGTTTCATTCCTGGGGAAATCAAATCGTGAAGTTCTAACTGGGACCCACACTCACACTTGGCAGCGGATGGCTCATTTGGAGGGATCGACCTTCTTATTTCATAGCATTGCTTTGGGTTAAGTAAAAGTTAAAACCACTAAATGTAGGAGTTCCATTAATTAAATAAAGTTGGGTCAAGTAGTCTTTTAGGGAGAAAAGACTGGATCGTTGATTCACTTCTTTTTTTTTATTTTTTTTTTATTTGAGCCTTTTTGGCCTTTAAAGAGATGAATCTCTTTCTTTGTAAAAGATGAAAAAAATTGGGAGGATTTTTCCCCAAGGTTTAATAGAAAATTATCTTTTTGGGATTCATGGTTTTCAATTGAGTGCTCTTATGGTGTGTGGTATTAACCTGTGTTATTGAGTGTTAGTTGCTGGCTAGCTTTCCTCTCTATGTCTGTGTCAGGGACCATAATCAAATGCTCCCATCCTATTGGAAGGCGAAAATCCTAGCAACTGCTTTTTTTTCCCCTTTGTGAGCGTGCAGGCACGGGTTTGATGTTTACATTTTATGTATTCCTCATAAAAACGTGATATGTATTCCACTTATCATAGCCAAAATTTTGATATTTTTAAACAAATTCATGTTTGGAGAGGATCATAAGTTTAACGGGGGACCCATGCCATGTCACCCCATTAACTTTGTTTTTTAATTTTTACTTTTTCAAACTTTGACTTTGGTGCCAATTTGGCGAATTTTAGCATTAAAATGCTCTTCTAATACATCTTTAGCTGAATAGGGACCCATGCCATATCACCCCATTAACTTTGTTTTTTAATTTTTACTTTTTCAAACTTTGACTTTGGTGCCAATTTGGCGAATTTTAGCATTAAAATGCTCTTCTAATACATCTTTAGCTGAATAATGCCTCACTGGGTGTTTCGGCTGCCCGACTGATGTGGAAAGTGGTCCATGGGGTAAAGTGGACACTCCAAGTGTGAAAACGAGTGTCCCTGCTTCAAAAACGAACTCCGTATCTGACTTTTATTACATTTTGAAATTTTCTATTTAAACCATTAAAAATGGCCTAATTTTGCGGAAATTTTTTATTTTCTCTAAAACTGACGAAACTCTAGGGGGACCTAGCACATGTCCATACGACTCAAAATCAATGCCTAGCATGTTGAAAAACACTAACTTGAAGGCTCTAATAACCTCCTAAGGCTGAAACACCAAGACGACTACGCCAACTTTGGAGGTGTGAGTGAAAAACTCAGAAATTGTTAGTCGTTTGTTCAACAACCAATAATAACTGAGGGAAAACACACTCTGGGCTAGTCATATTGATGCTCAAGTCCGAGAAGTCGAGCCTTCTATAAAAAATTAAATGCTAGGACATTTTTTACAATTTCCCTAAGGGGGTATGAACATGTGTTTACAAAAAAATAACAAAAAGTTCCCAGACAAAGCCTGAATGACTTCCGAATTTTGAAAGGTGAACAAGTGTATGTTGTCATCACCCGGCTCACTTGATAATACCGACTAAGTATGACTTGGTAGGTAACACTACTGAGGCAAGGAAATGGCATGGGATGAGTTTTGATGATGAGTGTGATGTCTTCCACCCCTTCTCTAGCAGTTTCAGCATTCAGATGGACCCACACCCATCTCTTTGGCATATTTTATGATTTTCTGGAGCTTTTGGAGGATCACGATTTTCTCAAAGAGGCACTATTTTGCATTTAGAGTGATATTTTATTTATATTGTGTAATTGGGACACAGTAGGGGTGTTAGTCAGTACCCCCTAGACCCACCATGAGCTTTGTTCATGTTTATGTTGTCACATTGAGTGGGATCCCCTCTCCTAGGGTGATTTTGTCCATTGATATAATATTATTGTATTGATCCATCTAAAAGGTGGTTAGGATTTTGGTATCTCTCCATCCTATTTAAAGATGAGAGCTTCTCATTGTAAAGGGGTCTTTGGCTCTTGGAATCTTGATAATAGAAAAACTTTTCTTGTGGAAATTCTTGGGTCTCCTTTGCATCTGGTGTTCTTCGATGGTGATTGGAAAGTCTATTGTATCCTAGCATTTGGGTATTTGTGGTGAGATCTATATTTTTCGTGGAAACATTGTTTTGTCTACAGAAGGGCGACTTCACTTGGGCGTTTTTGCAGGGCTTCCTCAACTCGCTTGTTTGGCATCACTTGTATCAGGGGGTTATCATTAGTATCATTGTGATCTATGGTTTCATCTTGTTATTTTTCTGTAGCATTTGTCCATTTCTCTTTATGCATCAAATATGATATTGTTGACGTTTGTTGTGCAAGAGGGAGGGTGCATTGGCTTCCTTGGGCAAATCGTTTTGCATAGAGTCTTCATCCAAATCTTCCCAAATTGATCGAGATGGCACAGATCATCACCATCAAGGCATCTACAAGGTTATCCAAGTAAGATCCACAGGTTAGTTCTTCTTTTCTTGGTTCCAATCCATTGGCACCTATATTTTACTGTCAAAAGCCTAACTTAAATTAATTGGAAAATTCTACGGATCAAACCGCTTGATCAATTGGAAAACCATTTTTGGGTATTGTAGATCAGGTCAAACCCTAAATGGGTTCTCCTAGGCGCCTTGCTTGGGTGACTCCACTGGGCCAAGGCACTGATCTCTCAACCCTAGCGCAACTCCTCACTTTGTTGGATGTCTTTATGTATGTAATAATAGTGGTGGATCTATTGCATAACCAACTGAAGAATCAATAGCTAAGGATGGTAGGTCTACTCCTGGGTATGGATATGCAACTGTTCGACCAATTTGCCATGTGTTTTGATCTTATCTCTGAGGCTTGGGTACTTTGATATTGTCGTACCTTTCATCAAGTCTATCCATTGGTACTAGATAGCCCTAATCTTGTCCTTAACCTCCCTGTCTATCCATTGGACACGGTTCCCAAGGCATTGGATATCTTCATCATTTGCTAGTACCTTGATCTTGGATCTAGTAGTAAGACTCATAAGTCACTTGTATTTCAACCTTGGATCAATTTCACACTCCATAAATTTCTTGATCCAAACCATAACTCACCTTGTGACTTCATCCATAGATCTAGGGTTTACTTCACCTTACACCTTACGTACTTCACCTTCCATTGATTTGATCTGGTGTATTGGTTTGAGCTCTCCTGTCGGGAGTAGCTCTGGGCCTCCCCCATTATTGTCTTGGGCTAAGACAACATCAAGTGAATATTGCCTCGATTGGCGTGACAACCATCCATTTGGGAGTCGAGGCTATCCATCTCATCGGGGCAACTACAAGTATGGTGATAACACGTCTCGTTGCAAAAGTCCTCAATATAGCCATTCTAAATATAAACAACGGTACATCACACTCTAGATTGAATCTATCAAATGATGATTCTAATATTATTTATACTTTCTTTTTAGATGTATTGAATAGTTTATGTTGCTAGAAATACTAAGTTTTTTATTTCTAGAGCTAGCATACTCATAGTTTATTTATACTTTATTTTTAGATGTATTGAAATGCTTACATTGCTAGAAATACCAGCCTTATCACTTTTAGGGCTAGCATACTCTAGTTCAGTGCAGTTTTTGAGTGGTAGTGAGTGCATGATATATATAAATGTTGATGACTACCATGTTATTGTCTTTTCTTACAGTACCGCAATAAGTGTAGCAGCTGAGAGTTGGTTGGTATATATGGACCGGCTTTTAACCCCTGGAGTAGTAGACGTGAAAGAGTGTGAAGTCTTGAAGGAAAAGCTGCAGAAGCTGACCAATATCTACTATGAAGCTTTGGATGCCCCAAAGACAGGAATAAAGGTTAGTTGATTCAATATTTTGATTCTTCTTTCATAAAGAGATAACACCATAGCTATCAGACTGTTCGGTTTGAACCATTTAGTTTGGATTGTTTTGACCCAAAATCCTTTCAAACTGATTTTGGACTACTTCAGATCCCAAATTGGCACCCCAACCTTTGTGCCAATAACCCCTAAAGACACAAAAAAATTAACCTCGTTTTAGGAAATGATTTCACTTGTATGTTACATTTATTAACTAAACATTTAGCATTAAAATTAAAGTGGACCCCAATGTTAGGAATTTTGGTGACAGAATCAGACCCATCAGACCTCACATGGATAAGATAGAAATTGGGTTGCTTTTCATCTTTCAGCACACTTTAACAAAATTTCAGCATTTTAGAATATATTCAAAATTGAACCATGTACCCTTTCCTCTTTCACCCCTTGAGCTGGGAATCTTGGGAATGTAAGATTGAATCCTAGAAGTGGATTAGGATGCTCAAAGATGCCGCCCAACATTATCAGACCAAATCAATCGACCTGAAAAACCAGAACTGGTAAAGAAATAGGACACAAAACTGTTCAATCAAAAAATACACAAAATATTCAAAGTTCAAACTTTGAAAAAATATATATTTTCATGTACATCCCTGTAAATCCAAACAATTATACATTTAATATGAAATGTTTTCTCATTTATATGGCAATGGAAAGATTAATATAACAAAATGGCACCAAGTTCAATACATATCTGAACCAAAATGGCTTGCAGAGTCCAAAAACAATCATACTATAGTCGACAATCAAATGAAGCATCCATGTTCAATGTTTACATTAGTGTACATTTGTGGAATGCCATCCACAAATGTGGGGGGAATCATCCCATGGGCTTCCCTGCGAGGGTTTCCTTGGAAAAAAAATAGTAGTCCTGTTTTATCCTGTCCTTGACAAGGATGCATACTCATTAGTGTTCCTAAAAATATTTTATCCCCTTTGTAATTAAGTATACATTTTTGAGCTTTGAGTCTAATCAGCTTGGATCAAAACAAAAAGGAAAACCATTTGCTTTGCCAGGCAGTAGGTCAAGGTTGTGTTCGATCCCTTGCTCTCATTGGAGATTTTATTCTGTCAACTGCATGAATTGTTTATATATTATCTAGACTTTCATTTCAGTCAAGTCCATAGATAACTGCAGTATTCGAGGGCCTGACAAACTATTGTTTGGATTCCTATGTTTGTCTGAGCAGGTAGAAGTTCCCAAGGATTTGCAGCCCAAGAAGCGGCCGCATTTCCTGAGTAAAAATCCTAAAGATATAAATCTGGACAGGTTTTATGTATCAGCTTCTGTTTTAGGGAAAATATATGACCTAACAAGTTCATATGATGAGGTCGAGTCAGATGGTACTGTTGACCTTACAGTTTGAAATATGACCAATTTGTGACAAGTTATAACTTTTTTTTTCTTTATTATTTTTCCCAAAAGACAGGAAATCTTACTCTTACTATATTTGTAGAAATCTGGACCATTCCATGCTTCCAAGATGTAAATGTTGGAGAGCTTAGGACTTTGTGGCATCAACATTATGAACAGTATAGATGGGATATGGCCAGAGCATTGAATGGAACTAATTCTTCGAATTCATCATTTGATGCTAAGGGTGTAATTCAAAAATATAAGCAGGTATACAAGTTCGAACTTTCTAACTAAAAAACATTTCTCTTTTTTTACCATGTTGTAGATGTTTAGGCTGGAATTTTACTTTTAATGGTGTTTCATATTTCATTTCTATGATTGGATTTCCTGTTTCTGAGTTAACTTCTTTTCTTTTATACCAGATTCTGTATGGAGCAGCCCACTTAGATGAGAGCAAAAAGAAAAGACAACAAATCCATGACGAAGCTTGTGCAATTTATCAAGTGGTCTATGAATATGCAAACTTGCACAAAGATATAAAGAAATGTTGTTTTGCTTGGCGTGTGGCAGGAGAGGCTCTTTGCGAGTTATTTTTTCGCAACCAGCAAAAGCAACCTATTCTTATTTCACCTTCATTATTGTATAATATTCTTTCTTGATTTCACTCAGAGATAGAGGAAAATTCTTCACAGCTTTTAAGTGGATGGCAACCACATCATAGAGGGAAATCCACAGATTTTGTCACAGTCAGAGTTGGCTTACATGTAAAGACAGGGAGATAACCTTACTCCATTGAACATTCGATACAAAGACTCTCCCTTAAAGACAGGGAGATAACCTTACTCCATTGAACATTCGATACAAAGACTCTCCCTTATATGTTGTTTACTTGTAATGGGAAAGCAGGTCAGATCCCCAGTAAATATTATCTTGAGTGTGCCTCAAGAATGTATATTTAAAAATAATGTAAATTATATTCATTCAATTCCTGTGTCTCAATGTATCTCATCCCATTTCTTTTTTTTAGATATATGTTGTTTTGAGCCTTAAATGTGGGTGATGTCAGCAGCCAAGACTCATTGCAAATATGTCGACCTGTAAAAGAACAGGATGATGTTCGAACTGAACAAGTAATCTAAATGAATGATGTCTGACACTCAAAGATAACATTTTGAGCTTATACACGATCTGGGCATTGTAGGAGAACAATTTTTTTGCAAAGCTTGCCACAGAGATCATGGCACATTAAATAAGCAAAACGCTTGTTGTGATGAGCTAGCAATATTTGTGAAAAATCACTACATGTTATGCACTATTATTGGAATCACTGCAATATTATACATATATATTAATCTTTTTCGCTTGAAATATTATTTATTCCCAGTGGAGAGATGTTGTTAGAGAGTCAATATTTTTAGATGGAGATGATTTCCCTTCATCATCAAAGGGGCTTAACACATTCAACAGGCCAAATTAGTCTATGTGGATGTTAATATAATACTTTTACTTTACTGTTTTCAAATGATAAACAGTAATGAATTTACCATGGATTTCTACTTTTAGCTGAGTGCTATTCTGGAAGGATAACATGGAACAAAACTAGCAAGGTGTTGCAGCTGCGACCTTTTCCCAAATTTTTTAAAATTTTGGGCCTTCCTTTTATTTTATCTAGCCTGGGATTGTTTGGTTTCCTGGAATCTGTCATTCCTCTATTGTAAATTTTGATCTTTTGAAGTTGAAGTAGGGTCAACTATTTTTCCTTCGTTTCGGGAGTTGAATGATCTAGCATTGCCGATTGTCTAGCCAGTGCAACAAATGACTATGGAGTTTTGTTTTATTTCTCAGAGCTTAACGTTTTTCGATTTTTCGATGATTTCAGTTTATCGCTGTCGGAGGTCAATTGACGAAGGAGTTGGGGCATTAGTCCTCTATGCCGCCAACGTTTCGGAAGGGAAATGACGAACGTCTCGATGAACAGTTTTGTTCTCGCCGATACGTGGTCTTTTTTTTGGTTTTATTGTTTAAACCCTTTTTGACTTGATCGCTATTGGAACGAGTTTCGGGATTGAATCGAAGGGCTTGTCCTTTGTATCGTCGACATTGCGAAATGTATTGTGGTTTGAAGTTCCGATGTGTTAGTGGTTAGTCTTTCTGATCGCCAATGTATAACAATCACCGACACCACGGCAATGTTTTGTACTCGGAATCACCGATACCGTGGCAACGCTTAGGCTTGCATAGCTGACACTGCGGAAACATCGAGGTTTGAGTCGCCGACCCGTAGCATGTAGAGCTTTCGATCGCCGACAGTTTTATGATTCGCGGGACCTACAATTGGTTTGTTGCCCACCGTTGCGGCTACCTATTGAACTATCCGCCCAACGTTTAGTGTTTCCAATCGTCGATAGGGTTTTTTTTTCTCGCCGATTCTTTTACCAAGGGTTATATATAGAGGTGGAGCATTTTTTTATTATTATGCTTGATTGAAAATCGTGTCTGCTCCAGTCCTTGTCAATTGAGCTATTTAGCGTGCCCAGCTGTCCGGATTTCACTCGTTGGCGTGCTATCATGGAGGTTTTTTGGGTCATCACGCCAACTGCGTAGTGTTTGGCCAGGTAGGCAAACCACGGTTTCCTCTTTTTTTTATTTTTATTGGTCGTTTTGAGAACCATGGTTTTCCCTGGTTAGGTTTTCTCGTAATTGTGTTGTCCGTTTAGAAAAAATATTTATCCTCGCGGTATGCTTATTGTTGAAAGGCAGAATAGCTAGTTTGACAGTTTTTTTGGCGGTGGGGGTTTTTTGAGCCGTTATGATTGTTTTATTCCGGTCCGAAAGATTGAGGGGTTGGTGCAGACAAGTGTTACGTTGTCTGCACCACCCATTCTTTGGTTATTCATGGCCGTCTGGGGAGTCTTTTAAACTATTTGCAAGCGTTTACCCTATTTTGTGGGATAGGGGGGTTTTTCAATATTTTGGTCAAGTTAAGATGTTCCGCATTTGAAGAACACAGTATAGGGTCTTGTGTTTGAGGATTAGCCGTAATGATAGTGTGGTTCATGCTTTTACCGGAGGAGTTAGATCAGTTCGAATACAACCCGGATTAAATGAAGAGTTTTTCTATCAGGGTTGTGTTCTTAGTTACACGGTGGACTTAGAAGATTGTAAGACACAACTTGCAGGAGTTTCTTTTGCCTTGTTTTTTTCTTTTCATGCATTAATACTCTGTATAGTTTATTTTTGAGAATGCATATGGAAGAGGTAAATCGGTTGATACAATTTTTCTTCATTACTAAAACACTTGCTAAAAGCTTAAATGGTCTAAGAACATACTGTGTTTATGACAGGGTGACTGTTGCAAAGAAAATGTCCAAAAGACAAAAGAAGAAGGCTCCCGTTGCCGAAGGAGAACCGTAGGTTGAAATCATCACCAAGGTTGAATACATGTATGAAGATACCAAAGCCACCACCAAGGTCGAACCGGATTATAAATGGGGTGAGATATACAGGATGATTGCAAATCAGAATGTGCCTGATGCAGGATTCGAAGAGCCGACTATATATGCAAACATCGAGAAATCGGTTCTTATGAAAGTACCCACAAGACCTAAGTTGTTCCCGTGCGCAGAGGTGATCGGTTGGATTCTACCTAGGGCAGATGTAACTACGATGATCCTGGAAAATACTGCTAAACAGGGCTACGCTGCATACAGCCATGCTTATGTCTCCGTGGCATATCATCTGCCTTCTGCTCAGATGTACCTAACAGAAAACTGGTTGAAAGAGACAGTGATGGACCTGGTAGAAACAGTAAAAAGAATGATGATACCAAGGAAGAACTTTCGAACCAGGCCATCAGGAGAATATGATACATCCACTCTCCGGACTCTTTATAGATTTATTGCACTAATGTTGAATAGGATTTTTGGGAGAGCTCATGGAAAAAGCTTCAAATTGGGATGGATACCAATTATTTTCTATATGGCCACTCAATGAACCATATTCAATTGGGCAAACATAGTGTCCAATAGCCTCTCAGCATGCATATCTTCAGCTTTGGGAGGGGTGTCACAGAAGAATTCAGAGTTCTACATGAGCTCTATCTTAGTTGACTGTATACTGTGTACCTAGTCTTTTCTAGCCTTGAGGTGTAATTGGGATAGGGATAGAACCCCTGTATACATTGCATATGAATTATTTTGTGAAATATCCCAAATACTAATATTTTCTATTTCTGAACAATTATGCGGATATAACTGGGCTTACAGACTGCCAGCCAAAAATCCCTATTTTATAGGAAAAATTAGGGTTAGGGTTTGTGAGACAGAATACACACTTACCACTGATAACCGGTTGAACTGCTACAGATGAAGTCTGCAAGTACTGAGAACTGGATCCGAGAAGAACTGATCTCTCCTGTCTCCGGTGAATGCTCGAGCAGCAAGACGCCCCCAAACAAAGAAAAGGGTGACGCCCTCAAGGAAGGAGGTGCCCGATGGACCCGCCGATTTGCGGGGCTGATAGCCTCGCTGTGCCGGAGAGATTGCCTGGATTATACTGCAATTCTGAGCCCTCTAAGTATGAAAACGTTTTGGTTCTCTGAGGCAGCTGCTCACGCCCCTGATGGTCTGGAAAGGCTGATAACTCCTTCGGATGAGCTCGGATGAAGCTGATAGTCACTGGGTACCGGAGTATGAAGCTGCTGGTGAGAATGATGCCTGAGTTTCGGAAGGAAACTGAGATCTGAAGGCCCAATAGCTGATTAGGGCTTTCTGATGGAAAACCCCCTCTTACGGCTGCACCGTGCCTCTGCAAATATCTATGCCCTGTACTATATAACTGATGAGTGAAATGAAGAACAAGTGGTGAACCAGTATGGCTTACCCGGATAAGACTAGGACAGATGTTTCACTGCCGAAATCCTGTTAGCTGAAGACTCCGTCTCCAACCCCAACTGCTGTGCTGCTATCAAGTGCTCCCAAAATAATCAATAATCATAAGTGTCCTCTCCTCTTGCTTTTCCCTCTATTTATAAAGTTCAACTGCGCAAAACCCTATCTTTGACCTAATTAGGTCACTTTATCTTTTAATTTGCCGTTGACTTGCATGCAAAGAGCATGGTCATGCATGGAGCATGGAAAAGAGCATGGTCATGCAAAGAGCATGGTCATGCATGAAAGTGGCCTTTGGCCCAAGTGGTCCTTCTTGACCCAATGATGATGCCCTAGATCTTCTATGGATGGCATCAGTCCTGATCTGATCCCCTAGCTCTCAGTAACCGCTCGAACCCACAGGAATCACATGGGTTAGCGGTATGGGCCTCAAGGCCTAAAAGGAAGGGGACATTACATTTTGAGCACACAAATACTATAGCTACTACAGAGAAATATGTGAACGCTTCATCATGCCTTTGTACACTCTAATTTTCTTGACAGAATGCAACCGCATGTCCGAATAAGCATTCAAAGTCATTGAAGAATATGGAAGTTATTATTTGACTGAGGAAAGAATGTATATCAGAATGTATGGTGGCTCCAGGGCACCTTCCCTGCGCCCTAAATATGCCACTGATTATGTGCTACATAAAGAAGTAGTATGGCAGGTATATATTGATGGTGTGGGAAGTTTCTTGTTCGAACATAAGAAGGCAACATATCCTGCCATACCATTCTGGCTGGGGAGTTATAAGTTTTTAAAGGTAAAACCGACTGCAAAATTCGTGCAGGAGTTGGAGCACTTCCGTTTTGGTGAGATGAACTTTCACAAGAATGACTCCCAAAATAAGGTTGCAGATCACTGCAAGGAGGCAAATATTCATTTCGAATACACAAATTTCTGGGACAAGGACGAGGAAATATTTAGAAATGCAAGGAACATGATTGTCTTAAAGAAGAGATTTAAACAAAAAATCACTATTGTAGGCGGAAAAGGCAAAACTACACAGAAGACTAAGACCGCTGAAGAAGAAGAGGCCAGAAATAGAGAACAAGATGCTAGAAGGCTAGCGCAAGAGGCAGAGCGATGGATGAAGAATGAAGAAGAAAGAAAGAGAGCTGCAGAGGAAGCAACAAAGAAGGAAGAAGAGAGAAAGAGGAATGAAGAAGCAGAGATAAAGAAAAGACAAGAAGAAAGTGAAGGTCTGAGATTAACAGGATCCCAGAAAGACCAATAGACTACTGAACAGATGGATACACAGGGGGGGACATGATTATATAGATCAAAGGGCATGGACAAGATAATCCTGATCTCCAGGAGCTTGCTGCAACTTTTGGCAGCACTCAAGGGCAAGTTGTGTTTTCTGGAATGAATTTGATACCTTTCATGCAGAAAGAAGGGGAAGAGGTCCTTGATTTCAGCACCATTTTCTATGACAAGGAAAAGAAAATGATTGTTAAAAGGACCGAAAAAAATATTGAAACAGGAGGACAATCGGGAAAAATGATACATTAGGGGAATTTTGAAGTCTAAAATGGGCCTCATAAGAGATATAATCAAATAATAGGAGTTAGTCATTTTGTGGGAAAGGTTTATCTACAACTCACCTCTTGCACTTCAATTTATGTAACTATGGTTGAGTTAAATTGAAAAGATGTATAAAAATAAAAGAAAAAAAAAATATCTTTGATATGACTAGAAATATAAGTACTTTAGTACATAGATATGACTAGAAATGTAAGTACTTTAGTACATAGATGTACTAAAAGAAAGTAGTAATAAATAAAATAAAGTAAAATACTTTAATTATGAATTCTAAACTTAAATTAAAGTTTATATATATATATAAACCCAATTTAACTAATATTTATTAAATAATTTTAAACTTATATTTGTAATTATAAATTAAAATTTTAAAAATAAGTATTAAATACAATTAAATATAGTTAATATTATTTAGTTTAATTTAACTAAAAGTTAAATCTACACACACTTCAAATTTATTTCAATACTTATTTATCATAAATATATAAATTATTTATTTATAACAATATTATATTCTATTTTTTTATAACCCCTCTCTCTCTCTATAGATATTACATACACATAAATTAAAACTTGAATAATATTTTATAAGTGCCTCATAACTTTTTTAATATTTTATATAAATTTAGTGCTACCACATATTTATTATACAAAATACTCACTTATAAGTGAAAATTTAAATCATGAAATGAAGTTTGAATTATTAGTATTTTTATTATTATATAATATATTATATATTTATTATATAATAATAATATGAAGTACGTAAGTCATAGAATTTTGATTTTAAGTTTTATTTTTGCTTTTAATAATAGGTTTTATATTAAAATATTTATTATATATGAAATTATTTTAAAGTATTTTACTTTTTAAGTACTTAAAAGTACTTAGCATATAAATATTATATTCAAAAGTAATGTAGGGTTATTTTTTCCATTATGAGTATAGTAAACTATGGGTTTACATCCACCATTTAGAAATTGACAAGTAAGTACCTTTAACTCAAGCAATGCCACCTCAACTATAATAGATAATGTCATTTTTTGGAATGTGATTGGTTCTTTTAAAGTTGATTTTGACAGTACTCTTTTTGTTTAGAGGCCCATTTTAGACCTCAAAATTCCTCTAATGACTGACAAGACTTTGGTGTATGGGACAGATGTAGATCCAAGATTGACAACAAGAGCTGGGGTGGCGTTAACCCAAGCTACTGAAGATAATGTACATAGGTTGATGACGGATCTCGAGCAATCAAGAAAGAACGCAACTCAATTGAAAGAAACACTAAAGAAAGAGAGGGATGAAGGTCATAAGTTGAAGAAGAAATATGAGGACATGCAGAATGAAGTGAGGACTTCAAAGACAGAACTCCAGACTCTGTAGGAAAACAAGATGGCTTTAGAAGTTTCTGTAGAGAAAACGAAAAAGAACGCTCAGAACAGCCTAGCAGAATTACAGAGGCTACAGTTAGAGCATCAAATGCTGCAAAATGAGAAAACTGACCTTCAGGTGTCCTACGAAACTCTAAGTGCGGAGAAGGTCCAGTTGCAAAACAAAGTCATTAAGTTAGAATCAGAGAAGGCTGCCACTGAAGAAAGAGAGAAACATTATCAAATGCCGGTAGCAATTTTGGAGGGACAGAATGCTTCATTGACAGCATCACTGAAAGATGCTATAGAACAGAAGACAGATGTCCAACCTTTGAAGGAACATGTTATAGCTCAGAGGAGGAAGATCCACCATTTGCAAATGTGTATGGAGAAAGAAAGATGTAAGATTTTGCAAATAGATAGCAGATTGGAAGAGATTTTGGATACTACGTCTTATTTTTTGGATAGATCTCAAGAAATTCTGCAGATTCTGACAGGAAGAATAGTGTGGATAGAAACAAATGAGGAACCTCCTGCGGAGCTACCAGTTAAAGATCGGCAGAGTTTAAAGCAGGATTATGATTTATTGGAGTTTGCAATTAATGTTGCAGAAGAATTCAAGAAAACTATAAAAAGAACAAAGGGAGCATGTGTCGAATACTACAGAAAGGTGCTTGTTACATATAATAGATGCCAGATTTCAACAGAGAAAAGACTGGATGCAATACTAGAACACAAGTTGTTCATAGAACAACTGTAGAATAGATATCAAGAAGACGAGCAAGAGATCCATCAAGTAAAGGATCTTGATATGCGAATTTTAAAGGATGCAGTAGCACATGCAGCTGTGAGTATTTATCTGCTCGAAGATCAGCTGCGTCTGAGTCCAGCAAAGATAGAAGCAGTAAGGAACGAGGCTGCCAAAGATGAGATAAATATCCGGTTTCTTGAAGCTTCTGATTTTGAAGGCATAGCAGCAGAGGCCCAGGCATGGAAAAAGTTCATCAACGACCAAGCTGGCCCCTCTTCATAAAGTGTTCTATAACATTTTGATTTAAAATGTAATATATTGTATAAATTATGAGCACATGCTACAAGACAAATTTTGGAATTGAAGGGTTGGGGAAGCCCAAGAGTCATCAAGGGGTAGCCCAAAGGTTTTGCATTTTTGTATAAATATAGGAGAGTTTAGATGTAGAAGGGACTTCTTTCTCAAGCAATTTTTCAGAGTATATTGTAAGAAGAACTACTTCCTTTTGCAATAAAGAATTGCAAGTTTCTGCTGGAGAAAGTTTGGTGGAATGTTTCAAATGATGTGCTATGGATCAGTTGAATGTGAACTATTTTGTTTTCAGCTTATGTCCATTAACTGTGAGATCGCTCTAACTCATTGAATTCCTGTTCATGTTATGAATGTCTTATAGTTTATTCTGTGAAATTTCCACTGTGGGTAATGAAGGTTGTCATAAACAATAAGCTATCTTGTTTTTCATCTTTCTATAAATGTTCATGTGTTCTTAAATAAGTAACAACTATCTGTAATTTTTCTTAATACATGCATAGAAATACATTACTCATTGATAACTGATAAAAAAAAATTGCTCCCTAGGGATAGATTAGTTAGTTGCAGTTATTTTCTGGCTTTTTGTGATTTAAATGCGAGAGAGGTAAGACGAGAGGTAAGAACCTGCGCATCACATTGTGACACTCCTCGTTATCTCTATCATTTTGTAGTTTTAGATAAGCACTTGCCAATCATAACTTAAACACAAAAAACTAAAAATATACACGATGGACCGGGCCGTAACCAGTAAAACATTTTAATTTGTTACTTGACCCACGGTAGTCGGACCGTAAACCGGACGTATTCCCCATACCAAACAGTAACAGGCTAGTTGGGAACGTTTATTGGGGAGAATCCCTAACTGTTGTTACCTGCGATTTTCTAGGCCTCAACACAAGGGTAACATTATGGGAGAAAAAAGAGAAAAGCAAAAGAGACTTGTTACCAGCTAAGTTGTACTTAGATTTCAAGTGAGTCTGCAATTTTTGAACAAGGATACTTGTTCATGATCAAAGTTCAGAAGTCCATCAGGCCTTTTTGGCCCTTTTATTTTTTGTACTACGTGTTCATACCCCCTTGGGGGAATTCTAATAAATGTGCTAGCATGAGAGCTGTATATAAAGGACTCGACTTCCTAGGACTTGTTTCCGACTAAGTCATACTTAGTTGGACTTCAAGTGTGCCGACAAAATTTGAACAAGGATGCTTGTTCTTTATCAGAGTTCAAAAGTTCATCAAGCCTTCTAGGCCCTTTTATTTTGTGTACCATATGTCCATACCCCATTGGGGGAATTGTAATAAATGTGTTAGCATAAGAGTTGTATGTAAAAGACTCGGCTTCCTTGGACTTAAACATCAATTTGAATAGCTCAGAGTGTTTTTTGCTTTGTTAATTATTGGTTGTTGAACAAATGACTAGTAATTTTTTAGTTTTTCACTCACCACCAAAGTTGGAGTAGTCGTCTCGGTGGTTAGGCCTTAGGAGGTTATTAGAGTCTAAGTGTCAATTTATATGAGCATGTTGGGCACCAATATTGAATCGTATGGACATGTGCTAGGTCCCCCAAAGTTTTTGTCCAGTTCCGAGAAAAATAATTTTTCTCATAAAATTAGGCCATTTTTAATGGTTTAAATGGAAAATTTCAATTTGCAATAAAAGTGTGCTTCGGACTCTATTTTGGCGTGGAGATGATTTCTTTTATACTCAAAGCATCTTCTTTACCCTAGGGCCCACTTTTCCTATGTTTCGGGTAACTAAGGTACCACGTAGAGCCAGTTTTTGCTAAAGAGGCATCAAAGCGTCATTTTAATGTTAAATATGTGACAAAATGACAAAATCAAAAGTCATATAGGAGCATGTCAAATATGTTGAAAAGTCAAATTTTGATGAGAGCGACTTAGTCTAAGTTGGAAAGCAATTAGTTTATCATGATGGCGTCATGCATAAATGGGTCCCAAGTGATTTGATGACGACTCCATTGAGTAAAGGATGCGCCCACCATCACCTCATGAGTCATGTGACTTGTTGGAAATTGTAACAAACTCAAGGGACGACGCATATGTAATTGGCTACTTGTTGGCAAGTGTACAATCAAAGGGTGATGTGCATCATCTCATGGGACAGTTTGACAACGTGGTATTGCTCGAAGAGGAATCCGATGTGATGTAGGCACACCACTTTGAGAAGTGGGGCCTACCTCTTCATTTTAACTCGAGATCAATTCCAATCAAAATCCACGAATATCTCAATCACTCAAGCTCACTCGACTTTCACTCTCACTTGATGGATACGCTCCCCATCTCTCCTTTTTAGCTATAAATTGAAGCATCGACCTCTCTTCCAAACTAGTTATAGAGTTTGGCAAGAGCTGGCTTGCCATTGTAATAGTATAATATTGTTTTTCATTGTTGGAATAAAGAAGCTGTGGAGGCTAAATTGTGTAGTGCTACCATGTGTGTATGAGAATTGTCATGATGTTAATGAAGTAATCTTGCTTATTTCAATTTTTGCTTTCTCTTTTCATAGATCTAGCCTTCAAGGATTTATTTGAATCAATAGGAATAGATGTTTGTAAGTAAGATTAGTTACTTGTTTCTATTTTATTATGCGTGTTTAAAGATCTAAAAATTTACATATTTAATAAGATTATTTGCATGTTATTTTTCTCTTTTCACACACACACACACACATATATATAGATCTCATGAGGTGTTTTGCATGATTGTGATATACTTTCTAGGTTACCAAGCTTGAAGAAGGATTGGATCTAGCTTGATTCCACTCAATTTTCAACAAATTCCAAGACATAGTCCCTCAACACTCCACGGAAAGGCCTTTGAGTTGATCTTTTTGGCAACAAGTTTTGCTCTACTTCTATTCACCTCTTTTAAATCAAATACTTTTTGTTACTGATCTATAGCTTATACTCTCAAGATCTCATTTTTAAAAGATAATTTTATTCATAGATTTAGATTATAAGTTAGTTTTGCTTAGATATAAAGAGCTTTTCAAGGTTTTATTCATTTTAAGTTTAGATCTAGGTTAGGAAGTTACTATTTCCCAAGTCTTTCTTAAAGTGGATTTTAAGCTTGATAAATCAACTAATTTCTTTGGTTTTAAAAGTTAAAATATGCAATTAAGCGCATCATATTGGCTACCCCAAAAGCAAGCCAAGATCCCAAGGAAAGCTTGTTTTCCTTGGTTCTTTTATGCATTTTTTATCATAGAATTAACTTAGATAATTTTTTAGAAATTTTTTGTAGATGTTCAAAACTGTTAAATTGTTTTTGAGCATCTTTTAGGATTTATAGCTTGTTGTGTTTGCAGGTTTGGCAGTAAAAGAGAAGAAAGCTTTGGTATTTTTTCAAAGATTTGAGCCATTCAAATCTTCCCGAGGCTCCCTTTCTTGCTTGTAGTCAAACTTTTGCTATTTTGTAAGCCTTTGGATCCCAGATAACAAGGACCAAAGTTCATTCTATTTTACCACATTGTAATAAGCATCAATAAAAGGTTTCGAGTAGGCTCCTAAGAGCCCACTCCCCATCCTCCCAAGGGGGATCAATGTCGGTGTATTTTTTTCATGAGTTTTGTTTTTCTTAGTTTTTTTAAGTTTGCTTTGGCTAAAATTAACTTAATTAGTTTAAAATTAACCGTCGTGGTCCAATCCAATTGTTGGGCCATTGACACACTCGGGACGTAGGAACACGTTTATAATTTTCTTTTGCAGAACTGTATACTTTGAAGTGCACTTTATTTTACAATATATTTTACTCAATACAAAGTAAATGAATACTTGCCCACTACTTTGGTAGTGTAATAATTAAACAATCTTTATTTTTCATTTTTCTTTTCATGTTAGAATAAACCCCCTTGCTTTCCCGAGTATGGTTCACAGACAAGGGCTTGCCTGAGTACTGAACCTAGAAAGAGAGTCTTGGGTTTTCTTTTCTAACCAAGAAAACATTGTTCTAAAAACCTTAAAATCACTAATACTCATTCCTCGTTATGCTCTGGATCTATGTGGATTTGATCGACCATTTGATCACATCTAGAAAGGGATTGAGTGACTACCTTAATTAGTCTTACACTCAATTAACCTCCCAAGGAGAAAACCCAAAGCCTCAATTTAATCTCTTGTGGGAAAATTTCACAGAGGAAGCGGGAACCATTGGGCACTGACCTCGAGATATCGTTAGGCTACACCCTCGATTGGTGAAGTGTTGAACACCTCCCAGAGACTTCGATCCAGCCCTCATTTCTTCGCATGGAGCCACATTTGATAAAGTTTTTTTTTGACATACTCCTCATACTGTCAAGTATATCTTGAGTGCCCTTCTCTTTTTAATCCACTCATCTCATCATTAATCTAAAACTAACCAAGTGAATTCGCAACACATTTCTCAACACTACAACAACATTACTTTTTTTTACTCCATCGTTGGCACTGATATTTTCTTTATATTGTACAACCATTTGCTTTAAGCTGATTTACTTATCATGTGTTGAGATAATTTATATGTTGTTGTGCTTATATATATTGTTACAATATCTTGTTCCAATATTTATTTTCATAAAAACTCCTAAACAACTTACTCATCCACGAACCAAAACTAAAACGCTTAATCTTCCTGTTTGTTTTTCTAAGTTAATTTACTTAGGATCTTTATCTGAAAGAATAACAAGTACAACAATACATCAAAGATACACAAGCTATACAAGACACAGATTTTCATCGAGGAAACCATAAAGGAGAAAACCCGCAAACTTCCTCTGAAGAGTTTCGTCACAAAGACAAGATAATAAGATGGAATGACCCAAGAACAATATGTCCTCTGTCGCTCTCTCTTTTCCTCCTCATTGTCCTCTCTCTCCTAATGCGCACATGAGAGAGTGAATGAGTGTGACAAATGAGGAGGGTGCCTCCCTATTTATATTCTTCCATTAAGTAACTAACTCAACTAACTAGGTCGACCATGTAACCTTTGTGGTCGATCTACCTAGGAATACACAAAGTACATTTTCTTTTATTTAACCTGGGGACTATTGCCCCGACTTACAATGGAGGATTTACCTTAGTGACCATACGCAATGATGACATCTCAAAAGGAGGGAAACACATCTTCAATGGGGGTACAACAATATACAATAGTAATATACATTAGAATATCTTCTGAAGTTACACTTACAACAACACTCTCTTAGCTAGGAAGGTATTATCTCACCATAGTCACTAAGTCATCATCGTCACTGCTACCATTGTCCTCATCTTGTCCAATCCATCACATATATCTGTCATAGGAAGTTTCTACAAAGCCAACCATTTTTCATGTTGGGTGTAGGCCTAGTCCTCATCCAGGTCTTTATCATATCCACGAGCAATCCATTACGTAGGTACAACCTAAGACCTTCTTTACATTGCCACGACAATAACCTATGTCTCCTATCGTCGTCTCATCGTATCCAAATCATCTCTTTGTCCTACACAAAACAAAACACACGGAGCATACAAAGCACAGCCTAGATGCAGACCACTTGCATTCTACCAACATAAGAACATGTCAGGATCTAATCTGCATCTACCACTATGCGAGAATTGGCTAGGAGCACACCAAGTGCATTACGTCTCTCTACGGTCAACCTGTGTTCTACCAACATAGGAGAACTGTCCAGGTGCACACCAAGTGCCTTGTGATCTCATCATCTCCAACATGGGAACACACATACACAAGGATTGATTATGACTGAACAACCTACGTGCCACGCTAGGATCTTTTCTGTTTAGGTCAACCTCAAGGACTTATTACATCCGAAAAACCTGCGTCCATAATCTTTTCTGTTTGGAAAACCTTCGGGACTTGTTACATCCGAGTAAGCTGCTACAACAGGACCCCTTTTGCACTCCGGACAACCCACAAGACATATTACATTCGAACAAGTTGCTTCACCGGGATCTTTTCTATTTGAATAACCTGTGAGCTTCACCAGGAATTATTATATCCGAGGACAACCTACAGGACTGATTACACCCGAGCACCCTGCTACACTAGGATCTTTGCCACTTGGAAAATCTGTCTCATTTCCCATCTGAGATATCATGCATCTATGTCGTCTAGTCTCTTGATATTTCTAGCATAGAAACATATCAGGACTGATTACGTCCAAGGATAATTTTGTGAGCTTCGCCAGGAATTATTACATCCGAGGACAACCTACAGGACTAATTACGTTCGAGCAACCTACGACCTTCGCCGGTACTTTTACGCTCAGACAACATGTATCTTCGACTATGCTAGAACTCGTCACTCCCTCTTTCGAGGGGTCTCGTTCTGGATCACACCAAGTCTTTCTCTAAAGTACTCAAACTTCACTCTGGCTAGAGGCTTGGTCCGTACATCGGATTAATGCTCGTCCGTTTCCACGTACTGGAGCTGCACCGCTCCTCTCTGCATCATATAAAAATATAAGCCAGATCAAACAAATCTGATAGTAGCCTTTGAATCCATACTACCTCACAACTAGCTGAGCAAGTGGCAACATATTCTGCCTCTCATGTGCTTAGCTCCATGCATGACTTCTTCCTGCTAAACCAAGAGATCATACTGGATCTCAAACTGAAGCAGTAACCCAAAGTGCTCTTCCTATCAGTGGTGTTGCCTACCCAATCCAAATCAACATAACCATACAAGTTAAACTTCTAATTCACATCATACGTGAGCCCATAATTCACTGTACCCTTTAGGTACTTCAATACATGCTTTGCAGCAATCAGGTGAACATGTTTTGAATCCGTCAGAAACTGGCTCAGTGTGTTTAGAGCAAAGCATATGCCTGGTCTCGTATCTGTCAGGCACATCAATGATCGAATCATCTAACGATACATTGTGGCACCGACTGACTCTGATGAAGCATCACTTAGTAGCTTCAAGTTCGATGCCATAGGTGTGGCCATTTCCTTGTGGTCCAGCATTCTGAATATATTCAAAATCTCCACTGCATACTTTCCTTAACCAAGGAAAATCCCATCTGCATTCTACCACACCCCCATCCCTAAGAAGTAGTGCATCATTCCTAGGTCTTTCATCTCGAAGTCAGTAGTAAGTCTCCTTTTTGCATCTTCAATGACTTCGTCCTCTCCTGTCAGAAACAGGTCATCGACATATAGCAAGAGCATCAATGGTCTTCCACATTCAACCTTGAAGTAAAGGTTGGAATCTGCTTTACTCTCAGTAAATCCTAGGCCCTTCAGTAAGTTTTCCATCCTGTCATACTATGTCAAATTTCTCGAACTCAAAGATCTTCTGCAGACACTCCCTCTGAAGCGGAGCATCATCTTCCTTTTGCATTTTGTATTCTATGTATCGAAATATTATGTACTGGAGTGACATGTAGCTTCCTCTACTACTGATCTTCTATGCATCCATCTCAGGTCACTGGATACCAATATCCTCTATCTTGAACTTTGTTGAAAAGTTCCTCTTGCACCCATCTGTGAGCTTGTCGTCCTCTATAGGCTTCCATCTTCAACCTTGTAGCAAAGGTTAAGATCTTCATCACTCTAGGTGATCTTCAAGCTCCTCATGTAACTATATGTGTTATCCCATGGGTGTCTTATAAGATCGTACAAGGCCTTCTTCAATTTGCACACATGAGTCTTCCTGTCATGTGTCTCGAATCCCAGTGGCTATTCTACATACAATTCCTCCTCAACTACACCATTCAAGAATGTTGTCTTGACATCCATCTAGCGTATCTCCCATCTCATAACTGCAACCAATGCAAGTATAGATCTAATGGAAGTGTACCTCACTACTAGTGCAAATGGCTCCTCGTAGTTTATGCCTTCTTTCTGTGAGAATCCTCGTGCTACGAATCTTTCCTTGTATCCATCGATGTTGCCATCTGCTGCATGCTTGATCTTGTAGATCCACATGGAAGACACTACGAAATTCCCTTCAAGTCTCGAAACTGCATCCTAGACATCATTCTTCTTGATTGACTGGTACTCTTTGATCATAGTCTCCTTCCATTTCTTCTTGGCTACTTCTTCATAGCTAGAAGGATCTGCATGAATGATGTCACTCAACAGTGCCACATAACTGGAGTGTGTCTGAGGCCTCTTAATTTCTTTGGAAGTTTCATCATACTATTCTTCATCTTGGATGATTTCTCGTGCCCAAGATGGTCTTCATCTCTCGAGGTGGATCTATCGTTCTCTTTAGGTCATATCATGATTCTTTATATTCTTTTGAAGCTCTTTCTTCCGCCACGGTGTCTTTGACCAGGGGAGATTTAGGTTCCTCTTCTGAAATTTTGTCACTTGTTCTTCAAAACGATTTACAAGTCAAGTTCAGTTACATGATTAGAATCATTTCATTATTTCCAAACCATATTGATATAATGCATCAAGATATATGTCACACAATCATGCAACTATCTTAGTCAATGCTACAACATTCATCCATGTCTTGTATACATACGGTAACTTTCTAGATGCCTTCCATCTCTCCCAATTATGTCATCAAGGAGGTTTCATTCTAGATAAGTAGCAATGGAATGTTGTACATCACCATAGGCTACTTACCCATCACATGTAAGTCGGTAGTTTAAGTGCAAACACTCATACATGGATAGTACATCAACTGAATATAAATATGTGCATAACCAAACAATATCACTTAAGTAAGTAGATATACAAGAAATGGCAATTGAACACTTATCTTTGTTTGTTTGGTGGCTGGACTCCCTCTTGATCCTTACGTTTGGAGTCTTTGACAATGTGTTCTACATCTTCATTCACAACTGCATTCCTTCTTATCCAAATACTAAGATGGATAAGAGTATGATCTTCATCTTCACCGGTAGAATTCATATTCCTCGTCGCTTGAGGAATATTCCTTTTCTTCTGTGACTTCTTGTTGAAGGAGCCTGTGTTTCTGGGACATTCTCTGGAGTAGTGTCCCTTCTCATCACAAATGTAGCATATAATATTGGAAGGATCTCTTCTGAATTCCTTTTGTCTTCTATTGTGATGATTGTCCTCATTCTTTCTATGATTTCTTCTAGTGTGAACTGTGAGAGTTTGATCTTCAATTGCTCCCATCTTCTCTTCTCTTGTTATGAGTTGGGCTTCTTCTTGTGTGCACTCTTCCCAGAGTTTGTTGAAAAGAGATCAGTTTCCTTCTTGCACACACTCTTTGAATGAATGAATCCCATGATCTTGGGAGGCCATTCAAGGTGATCATAACATTATCTTCGACTAATTCAAGTTGTTCCTTGATTTGAGCAACCCTTGTGAAGTAGGACTGCATGGTCTCTGAGTTTTGTATCTTCACATTCTTCAATCGGTTCCTCAATGTCATCTTCTTGATGTTCTTTCCTTCGAACAACTCTATCAAAGCATCGAACGCTTCCTTTGGTGTCTTCAAGGACGACACATATGGGATGAGATGATCCTTAATAGAATCTGCAATGATTCTCTTGGCCTTAACCAAGTTCTTCTTCTGAGTATCCTTAGCCTCATCTCCCTCTGAATATGGAACTTCCTTACCGATATACTGATCCAATTCATTTTCTTTAAGGATCGGGGAGATCCTATACTTTCATGCTCGAAAATTGTCATCTCACCCAAGCTTATCATCAATATGGATGTGATGAGTCATTTTGAAATGAGAACCTCAAATGGAAATAGAAAATATTTAGATCATACCAATTTGAGGTGGCTGACCTGGTTCTGGAGCTGGCTGATCTAGGGTTTGTTAAAGAAACCCTAATTTTCCAAACTTGGAATTTCAAATTTCTGATTGGACAATAATATATTCCTCTTCAAGGTAAGTTGTCCAATGTACTCATTTTCTTAAAACTATGGTTGGAAGCCTCCGAAACTTGATGCCCTAGTTCCTTCCTGCAATGTCCTGCAGTCAAAAATTGAAATTCCACATAATGAGCTATGTGATTTTTTCATGTACTTTCTATTTTTCACTTGTTGAGAATTATAAAAAGGTCTCCACATTGCAGAAGTAGGCTTGGAGACGTAGTCTAACCTTGGAAAAACTCCATTATCAAATGTGTGTTCTCATTTGGTTATGGTTTGTTCTTCTTTTGGGTGGTTTTCATTATTGTGCATAGTTTATGTTTCTTCATGCTCTTTTTAATCAATCCATGGTAAGTGTAAGAATGAAAAGATCATGGATCATGTGCCTTGATCCTCATATTTATATTTAATGATCATGGATCATGTTCCTTGATTCTCTAATTTATATTTAATGCATCATTAAAAAAAAATTAAGTTCATGACACAGTCGCATTTACGAGTGCATTTATCTTTATTAATCACCTCGGTGCTTTCCAATTGTTAGAATGCACCAGTGCTTATTATGATGAAATGCACCGATGCGATATGATATATAAAAAGCATTGTTAAATTTAACAAATATAGAAAATTTCCGGTCTGTATATCGTAACACATCGCATCAGTGCTTTGTTATAGTACATAAGCACCATTGTGTTTATTCAATAAATAAGTAATGGTGTTGGTTCAAGGTTACAACATCTCGGTGCATATATTGTTTTAAACTATCAAGTGATGTTAAATTTATGTACCCGCTAGTGCTCTATGTGTTGGAGTGCATTGGCACGTATCGTTTTTATTATATTGCATCGATGCATATTAGTATGTTACGCACTAGTGCACTGTTTTTTAAAGAAGTGCACCGATAAACAATATCTTCTATAGCCTATGGCCACTAAATTTCTTTAGTTATAAAAAAATTCATAAAAACCTTCGTTAAAACATCTACTACCAATTGTGGAGGCTATAGCTGAGGTTTTTTTGATAATTTTGGCCAATATTGTAACACTAAAAATCTTCTTTATGACATCTGCTATAGGCTCTTTTCCTTGTAGTAATTTTTACCGATACTTCCACAAGAAAAAACCCCAGACAACTTATTTGCAAGTATCCTAACTTTGATCTTGTAAATTACTCCTCTTCCTACATCATCTTCATTCACGATCGGCTTCCTATGACGTGTATCCAAGAAGGAAGGAAATATTGTCTGACGCACCTTCGATTATGGAATCAAATGTTTTCTCCTTCATGGCCATTTTTTGTAATGATTGCAGGTGGATTCCAATCTAACAAATTTTCCACTCCATTACTATGGCATGAACCATATTTCAAGTCCGCCACCATTCCATCGCAGATAAAATCAGAGCGTTAAAATTGTTGTTTTCATTTTTCTTCGATGGTTGCCTCACTAATATAAAATATAGTGCAGTTCTAGAAAATTTGAAAAATTAAAGAATGGGCATGGAGGAAATAGGTAAGTTTTATCCAGCTCTCAAACCTACACTAACTTGGTCAGATTTTGAGACAAAAACTTTATAGTTGTGCGGAGATGGGACATGATGCTAACATTGGCTTATCTCACGTCGTTTGGTGTAGTGTTGTTGTTGAAAAATACCTTCACTGGAACTTGTGAATGGGAGGTATCCAAAAAAGGGATTTGTCTAAAGGAGGACCACTAGAGAAGGAAAACTTCGATCAAAATCGTTGAGTCCTTAGACAACTCCAATAGTATATGAGTGCTATGAAGGGGAATTTATTTAGGTTTATAGCTTCATTGTTCTTCTCTTGGAACTTTTACAGGAACCACTTATAATTTGTCGCTTGAACTGCAAATATGGGTGACATAGAACGTAACACCAATGCTTTATGTGGCATATCATGTCTTGCTTACTTTGAGGGAATTTGTAAGCTATTAAGCTTACCTTTGGAAATATTTATTGAATATATGAAATAGTTGAATAAATGAACGATTGAATGATGATTCAAAATGGAGACATTACATTGAATATACATGCATGAATGCAAAAGGTTTGCATCTCTTTGAGATGGCCAATAACCCTTAACCTAATACTAGTAATAATTAATAGGTTAATAATTAATAATAGTAATAACCAATTAGGTTTATTACAAGTCATCCGTCCTTTGAAAAGATTCGACCATGAATCTTTATTCTGCTTAATCTGGATTCTAATTTTTAGTATATGATCATTGTAGCTGATGATATGTGTCGATAAGAACTTCTAAGTGATGTACACAATTTTTGAAATGTAGACTGTTCGATCCATTCCAAATCTACCTTTATTGGAACATTTTGATGATCAATTATTTGGATAGAACTTCTCGTTGTAGGCTTCCCTACAAGTTGTTGATTTTGACTTTGCACTTCTTTAAAGTTGTAGTTGGGTTGTCTGTAAGAAGAGCATTGTTTATTTTCCTCATGACTTTGATGCTTATCGTAACGACTTTTGTGATGTGGGTGATGATAAGAATTTTTAATTACTTGAGGAATGTTTGTAGGGACTTCAACTTTTGGTGTTTCTAGCGATCTATTAATCAATACATTTTCAATAGAACCATTTTCCAGAATTTTAACATTGATTGTGTCTGTATTGATTTTTTTTACATCTGAATTTGTATTGATGATGACACTAATTCAATGGTTTCGGTCATTTTTTCTCTTTCTATAGTTTGAACATCATTTGCTAGGGATTTTTCTAGCTCCTCAACTTTAAATTTTTTTATTTGTTTAGTCAACTCTTGATTGCAATCGGTAAGGTGATGATTTTCTTCTTGTGTTTCTAGCAGTTTCTGTTTGTGCCAGAAATTGTTTCCAGGCTATAAAGAAACAAACCAACACAATCTCAAAAATCCAATCAAGTAAACTAGGTTTTAGGGTTTCTAAAAGGTTTTCTTGGTTGTAAAGTTTGGTTACTGAAGGGAATACATTCATGAGCCAAATAAGAACTGAATCATAAGCAAAGAAGAACAAAGATGCATAATATAATTACCAATATCCAATAGAACATGACATTGAAGTTCATTCAACAATTGACAAGCATTACCAACAAAGAAACCATAAACCAGCAATGAATTTATCAATCATGTAACTAAACAAGTTAAAAATGAAGCCAAGACACAGACTGAAGGGTTAAGAGGATCATATATTTCATAATTCTATTCAACAAATACACATTAGAGTTATAATACTTAGCTCATAAACAAGTCACAGACCTCCTTAAGCCAGCCAAAAAGTAGAACCCCTCTTTTGTCCCTTTGTCCCTCTTTTATAATTACAAATAAGTAGTTCTATATTCCATTCATTAGGTCGAAATTGAAACTACCCAGCAGTTACATTAACTAACTTTCAACTAATTGACTAAAAATAGCAAAATCGAATTCCTGGCAAATATGGCGAATTTCTGAAAAATATGTGTCAAAGAAGCTTCCACATCTCTCAATCCCTGACACCTGTGTAAAAACTGAGAGACATTTTTTTGAATGGGTCCGTGATGAACAAAAACCTCTCTTGGTTTTTAAAAATTCATCTCCAATCAATCAGAATCTGCTCCGCAAGATGAACACTAAAACAGGAAAATATTAAATATTTAAAAACCCTGAAAAATAGGCTGCAAAGATTAAATTGGATATTTCAAAAATTGATAGCTGTTGCAAAACTGAGAGAGGTTTTTGTAAATGGGTATCTTATGAACAAAAACCTCTTTTGGTTTTCTAAAAATCCTCTCCATCGGCTCGTGGTCTAAATATGTTTGTGCCAGAAATTGTTTCCAGGCTATAAAGAAACAAGCCAACACAATCTCAAAAATTCAATCAAGTAAACTAGGTTTTAGGGTTTCTGAAATGTTTTATTGGTTGTAAAGTTTGGTGACTAAAGGGAATACATTCATGAGCCAAATAAGAACTGAATCATAAGCAAAGAAGAATAGAGATGCATAATATAATTACCAATATCCAACAGAACATGACATTGAAGTTCATTCAACAATTGACAAGCATTACCAGCGAAGAAACCATAAACCAGCAATGAATTTATCAATCATGTAACTAAACAAGTTAAAAAGGAATCCAAGACACAGACTGAAGGGTTAAGAGGATCATATATTTCATAATTCTATTCAGCAAATACACATGAGAGTTATAATACTTAGCTCATAAACAAGTCACAGACCTCCTTAAGCCAGCCAAAAAGTAGAACCCATCTTTTGTCCCTTTGTCCCTCTTTTATAATTACAAAGAATTAGTTCTATCTTCCCTTCATTAGGTTGAAATTGAAACTACCCATCAGTTACATTAACTAACTTTCAACTAATTGACTAAAAATAGCAAAATCGGATTCCTGGCAAATATGGCGAATTTCTGAAAACTATGTGTCAAAGAAGCTTCCACATCTCTCAATCCCTGACACCTGTGTAAAAAATGAGAGAGGTTTTTGTGAATGGGTCCGTGATGAAAAAAAACCTCTCTTTTTTTTTTTAAATTAATCTCCAATCAATCATAATCTGCCCCGCAAGATGAACACTAAAACAGAAAAATATTAAATATTTAAAAACCCTGAAAAATAGGCTGCAAAGATTAAATTGGATCTTTCAAACCTTGACAGTTGTTTCAAAACTGAGAGAGGTTTTTGTAAATGGGTATCTTATGAAAAAAAAACTCTTTTTGTTTTCTAAAACTCCTCTCCATCGGCTCATGGTCTGCTTTTGATTTCAACAACCCAAAACAGGAAAAACTGAGCAGAATTCTCAGTAATCTTTGCATTTCAATGTCCTCTTTTTCATCTGAAATTTCTTCTACAGGTACAATATTTTCAGCAGCAAATGTCTCTGCTGGTGTATAGAACTCAAATTCATGGATGACTCCCCAACTCTATTTTGATTTTCTTCAAAAAGGCCATTATCTACTGAAAAAGAGTGTGAAGAACCCATAAATGAATGCCTATTTCTTGTGTCATTAAAGGTAGATGAAGAAGCTTGATTTTGTCTTGGTAGGGTGCTGGACATTTTCATCATATTTTGGAGTTCCTCTAGTGACATCCTACTAAACATACCAGATACTGTTTTCACCATATCAGGGGTCAATTTACCTCCACTTAAAGTAGACAAGGATTCTGGGTTGACATTTTCCATCAAACTCTACATAGTTCTGAGCATATCAGGATTTTTACTCAAGTTCCTCAAGCTCTCAGCATACATCTCCTCATTGGGAACATTAGTAGCTTGAACTCTATCTTTAAAGAACCATTTTGATCTTCTTGAATACCACCTTTCTCCATTAATTCCATGCTTGTTTCTCTTAAAGCCTGTGCAATTGTTTCGTCATGAGGAGAAACCTCTACTGCTTTTCTCAAATCTGCAACAGCCAATTCTAGCTTTCCAAGTTGTTTGTAGGCTTGGTCTCTGCGATACAATGCTTTAACATTCACTGCATCATATGCCAGAACCTCTGAACCTATTTGTACACACTCCTCAAACTGCTGTGTCTTTAGATAGCAGGACATTAAATTTAACAAAGAAGCCAATAACAAACTCTTTGATTCAGAGAAGGGTATTCCTGTCAGATTGGTCCTTGCTTGTAAATATTTCTCTGCTGCTTCACTGTATTTGCCTAGAGCATGAAACTGATTTCCCTATTCTCTTCAAACAACCCTTTAATTGGAGGTTTTGATGGAATATTTGACAAATTAGAATCTGAATTTTTGGCTATTCTACTCTTTTTCATCTGCTTTATAATGGTTGAATGATGTTTCTGTGTGATTTTAAGACCCTGTTAATGACCTAACAGCTCCTTTTTATCCTCAAGCTTCTAGAGTCTTGATAGTCAGCTTTCTTCGATTCTTCTTGGCTGTTTTCTCTTGATTTTTTTAACGGCCTGTTTTTGTTTTCAATGTAGGACAAGTTTTACACCAGGCTTGAGTAATTTAGGTCAACAGAGTTCCAAAAACTCTTCAAAAAAAATTAACTATCATCTAAGATATTCATTTTGATGCTAGACCCTCTCTAGAATGTATGAAAACATCCATGTGTTATGGTTCTGCACAAATAGTACCTTGACTCCTTTTTAATGCCACTTATGAGCTATCTCTTTGCCAAAAGGATTTTGCATTAGTGATCTCAAATGCCTGCTTCTTAGATCAATTTGTGATTGTTTAACTAGTGGATGGAACGATATGAGAGCAATCTTATGTTTGCTAGCTTTCTGCTTCAACTTGCATTCAGCATAAAACCAGTCAGCTTCTGGCACCTACTCAGACAAGGTCTACATGTAATTTACATGTTTAGCTTACTCATTGCATTTCTTGCAGGTAACAAGTTAATCTGTGTAACCCTGGTCACCACAAACTGTACAGATCTTCACCCTACCATATTTTCAAGTTTTGAGATGGTAATTGTTCAATGCAACTGCTACCTTTCAACTTTTCACTTGCCACAGCATCTAAAACCTTTTTAAATTGATATCTGATCGTAGGGATATTGTTAACAGCATGAATTAAAGCTTTCCTTAATCAATTTTAACATAAGAAGCTTTAATGAAAAACCCCCAATTTGGCAGCCACGACCAAGTTGACGCGAAATACCTCATTCCCGAGCTGCTGCGGAAGTTTAGAATTAATCCTTGGACTATCTGACTACTGAATTTAACTGCCCAAGTGTCTTCAAGTCTTCAATTTGCTTCCAACTGGTGCGCTGGGAAAACCCTAAATTCCCTCTGTAACTGCAAATTCCAGATTGTTAGCAGTTGTCTTCGCTCCAGCATCTCCACCAGCTTCATAATATTTAATTTAGAATCTCTTTCCCGAAAATCTTGCCTTATTTCGCTCACTATCATCATTTTCCATAAATTTGCATACAGTTGCCAGAATCTCCCTCACATGAGACCAGACGCCTGCTTCACTGATAAACTTGACAAATCACATATCAAATGTGACCAATGATGTAGTTAACATCTTAGGAACAAAACCCCCAAAAAAATCGGACTGAAAAATGACCATTTTGGCAAAAACGATTTTCTTGTAGCGTCGTAGTGTAAAATTTTGGCCGTTGTGCTACAAGAATATTTTAAAACCAATTTTGGCACTTTTTAGTCATTAATTCCATTTTGAACGAGGTTTTTATGGTAAATTTTGATCATGGTGTTATTTGTGAGCCAATTAATCCACATAATGTCCTATAGAACCCTTCAAAACCATAAGAAAAACAAACCTAATGAAAACCTAAAGAAAAATCAAAATTTCACTTAAAACCAAAATTTTTCTAAAATAAGCAAATGAGCAAACTTAAAATAAAAATCACAAGCAAAATATAAAACTGAAGAAAACGAGATCATGACTTAACAGTTTCCCTTCCATGTCTTCATGGGCTTGCTTTGTTTTTTGAGAATTTTTTAACTTCCTTGTTTTCGTAACTAACATCTTGTTATGGTTTCTGAGTCGAAAGATTTCTTCAATATTGGTTCATAATTTTTTATTGATTTTTGTGATCTCCAACTTGTGTGACTTTTTAATGGCATCTCTTTGTTCTGTGAGTTCTTTTATCTGTTGTTGACGTTGGCATATTTCTTATTCCTTGCATCATAATTTTCCCTAGATTTCCACAACTTCCTCGTCCTTGTCCATGAGGAATCTATTCAATCATTTTACTTCTTCTTCTAGATCTTCATTGTTTATATATGATGGTTCTTCCCTTGTATTTTTTTATGAAGGGACTCTCAGTGATGAGTTATGTATTGTTATTTTCTTCTTCTCATGGTATAAGTTCATGACTTTCTTTTCTGCATTGAAGGCGTTTGTACCTAATGTTTTCATCTAGTTAGATCCTAGTATTATGTCGATAATACCATCGTCTATAGCTGCAATGGTGAATTCTAATGTAAGATTATAATTATCAATGTGTAATTCTAATTGTTTGATTTGCTCTTCGTTCTTCTCTATATTTAATTCTGCAACTAGTAGTTGATTTGCAAGATCAACATTAATAAAAATTTCCTTATTAGCTAGACATATGGTGATGGTAACAGGACTTCCATAAAATTTTCCATTAGCATCAAGCATCTCCATCGACATCTTTGAAGGAACGTCGACAAATCTATTTTTCTTTTGAGAAAAAATTGTCTCTTCCATTTTGATGAGGTATAAACAAATCTTTTCCTTTTGGAAATTATGTTCAACGTCGGATCTCAACGTCGTCATTTATGTAAAAATGTTTTCCTTGGTATTCAACTTCGTCGGTGATAGATGGTCTTCCTTTGGCGTTGAATCTTGTATTCTTTTTCTTAATGTGGTCTCTCTCTCTCTCTCTCTCTCTCTCTCTCTCTCTCTATTTTTATTTTTTTCTTCTTTTCTTTTTATTTTAAATAAAAATATTCAATATGGTTCTTCTTGTAAAAAATCTTCTTTTGATGTTCTTTTTATCTTCTTTTACCCGTAGGACTTATTATAGATTGGGTAGTTGGGACGAATGATTGTTACCTTCCCCACCCAAGTTCAAATCTCTCTTTCTCCTTGGTAGCCTTAAGGCTTCTTATGCACTTCTAAATTTTATATTCTAACTTTATTATTAGCTTTCACAAATGCTTCCAATAAACCACGTGTTATTTCTTGTTGGAAAATAAACCATGTATTTTTTTTTGCTTCCAATAAACCACGTGTTGTTTCTTGTTGGAAAATAAACCATGTATTCTTTTCTACTTCTTTTACTTCTTTGTTTTTACTTTTCTTTTTATTTTTTAACTTTATTTTTTATTTCTTCTTTATATTTTATTTTTCTCGTCCTCTTTTTTTTGTTTCTTTTTTTTTGTCTTTTTTTTAAGGTCAAAGACTTAATGATTCAGAAAATTTGAGATGACGGCTAAAAGCTAAGATATGGCCAAAGCCTCAGATCACGAATATTGCCCTGATACCACTTGTAAGCTACTAAGCTTACATGTTGGAAATATTTGTTGAATTTATGAAATAGTTGAACGATTGAATGATGATTTAGAATGGAGACATTATATTTAATATATATGCATGAATGCAAAAGGTTGGCATTGTTGGGATTATTATTAAATTTCCCTTTAACCACAATACTATTTGTTCATTTTTCCTAGCTTATTAGGTCTTCAACACTCCACTAGTGCATGGGGTACACACCTAAGGGACATCTATCACTTCTTGCACCTGTTTGCATGAGTTTAGGTGCCCTAGGGAACAATCCCTATAATTTAGGAACCTACTCCAAGTGCCGCCAGCAGCCTCTAGTAGTTGACTCTAATAGGTATTCAGTTAAGTCAATTTATGCTCTGATTCCCATCACTTAGATCACTCTTAGTCATCCTAGTGTCAATTTCCATTATTCAAGGGAAGTAGGGCGCATTTGCTCACCTACCCTCATCATTCAACTGGTTTTGAACTGTTTTAGTTATTCAGAGTTGCATTAGTGAGCTCTAGTCGTGATTTTCCCACACTGAGTTAACTCCGGAGTCAATCCAGGTTGGTATATTTGAATCCTATATTAGGTATTCGAATTTTCCTATATGTATTACCATTGTATTACTTATTTATACACTAAGTAATGAATTATGTTTAGTTATTTCAATTATTGGTCTTATGAGTGTTTTATTATCTTCCATGAATTATTGATTTGAGTTTATCAATTGCTTCTTTCTCTTCTACAATTATCCATTTGAATCATGCAAGTTGATGATCCTATGCTTCATTGAATTTTACATGGTATCAGAGCGGGTATCCATGCCTACTTCAGACCTAGGAAACTTCCATTGATGCACTAGAAGCAATTGGGTTCCACATAAATCCTGGAATTATTGCCTTGCTCCCTCTGAATTATGTCTAGAGAAGCCTATCCAAGTGTGATGCACCCAGAGAAAGTGCACATGTCAAAGTGGAGAGTGTTTGAACTGATTTGATTCAAATTGCAGTGTTTTTGTAGGTTATTTGAATATTTCATGAATAATTTGTTGTTCTTGAAGCTGCGAAATGGATACTTCAGCATCTCTAACTCCCAGAATCCTCACACCTTTTAATTACCTTGATTGGAGGGATGACATGCAGATGGTCCTGCACAACAAGGGTCTGTACAGGGTCACCATGGGCAGAGAATTCAAACCCCAATAATATCTTGAAAAAAACAAGTATTTGAATGATCCATATGAATATCGGTGGCCACCCACCTATTCCATTGGCTCAAAACAATTTTCCATTCTGGCAGTTTCCAAGTAACTTTTCTATGGTTTTTCGGGTCCCAAACTTCTGGGGTCGTTTTGAGGCCCTAAATGACATTTTTTTTGTGATTCAGGGGGGGATAGTTCTCATTGGAATGCATTTAGCACTAGTATGAATATTTAAATCTCGGATATACCTTTCCAATGGGATATCAAGCGCTCAAATTGGAAATCGTATGCAAAAGTTATGACCCCGGGAAGTTGACTATTCAACTAACCACCTTGGGGTCACAAACTTTATGACGGTTCATCTTATAGGGATATGTTTTGGACCTTTAGGGTTATCTCCCTCATTATTATTATAAATATGCCCTTTCAGACTCATTTTTTATTCATCTTGGCACGGAGGAGCGTAGCAGCCACATCTCTCCTCAGAAATAGCTACCACCATTCTAGTTGTTGTATTTACAGTATGTTCTATTTCCGTTGTTTAAGATAATGTGTGTTTACTATATCTCTATTTTCATTACAAATTGTTTGTGTTTATGATTGTGTATATGTTCTCTCATTTAGTTCACACATAAATTTGGATCACTGAATAAGCTTGATGAAGCTTTTGGCTTCATGTGCATCCACATCTACAAAGAGTTACTCTTTGACCTTGAGGGACTGAGAACACCAAAATAAGTATGAGACAAACTTGAATATTTGTTTGAAAAACAGGATGAGATGAGGGGCCATATTCCATAGAATGATTTGATAGTACTACAACCCAGCTACTTTGAAACTATAGAACAAATTTTCTCAAAATTCAAATCACATGTCATGCAATGCAAGCCGTGAAGGATTGATAAGAAGGAAGAGCAATTGGTGCTCTCAATTCTGAGAAAACTTGGTTTAGAATTCTCAATGTTTGTATCTACCTTTCACTCTGGAATACTGACTACTCCTAATTGGTGAATTCCATCCCTTGATGCCTTTACAGAGTCTCTAATCCAAGAACAAGACAGGCTGATATAGAGGGGATCGCTTAGAGCCTCTCTAGATCAAGCTCTTTTAGCTGGTGAGACAATGAATGTGTAAGCAAGGACAAAGAAGAAAGGAAAAGAAAAGAGGAACATTGAATTTGAACCTAAGGAAGAGTTTGATCCATGCAATGGAGTCTCGGGCTTTAGGAAGAACAACATCATAGGTCTGACAAGGAAAAGTGCTCCTATTGTAAGAAAGGAAACCATACAGAGAAATATTTTATGAAGAAGACAATAGATCAAATGACAAAACTCCTTGAGCAACATAATATTTCCCTCCATGAAGGTGCAAGGAAGGTTGACTCTGGAGACAAGATTGAAGATCATGTTGAGAGATTCCATGCACTAAAGGCTAGCTGTTCAAAACCACATGCCTTCCTCATTTATTTAGGAGCCTCCAATCTTATGGTTGCATCCAAAGAATCATTCTCTTCATTACAAATTACTAATGGTACGATTATTTACATGGGTGATGACACTCAAATTCAAGCTAAAGGAAAGGGTTCAATCAAGTTAAAGCATGGAGTGTTCAAAAATGTACTCTATGTTCCCTCCTTAGTTGCAAATGTGTTATTTGTATACCAAATGACCCATACAGGCTCACCAAAGTGAGTTGTATTTGGTCTTGACTCAGTGGATATCTCATATATCTCAACTGGGAAGCTTATATAGAAAAGTGTTGCAACACATGCCTCCAAGGAATATGAATTCTCACACTTTATGCCATACTTAGATCAACTGCAATCTCATCTGCTATTTGAAAGGGAAGGTAAAACCATTATACCTAAACCTTTTGCATATGATAATGTTTCCATTAATGTTTCATATTTAGAATCCGAAGCAGAGGACAAAATTGAATAAGTTTATGAAATTGAAGATGAAGTTCACAGTGATCAAGATCCAGATCTAGTCCCTACCCCCAATCCTATGCCTAAGTGGGCTCAAAAGGTTATTGAGGAAACTGGGAACATGACTAGAGGGCCATCTGACATGAGGAGAACAAGATCTTAGTTTAAAAAAGAAATCCTTGCGCTATGTCAAGCAAATTTACTTCTTTCAGAGAGGTACAACAAGATCCTAGATAGATGCTACATGATGGTAAGGTTTGCTCAACAATTCTGCTCACAGAAGAACAAATTAGATCATGTCACTCTTCCTCCAGAAAGAAGAGACAAAGGCAAGATTCCTTCTCCTATCTATCATCAGATTGGAAGAAGATGGAAAAGTTAACATGCACATCCCCAGGAAACTAATACACACAAGAACCATCACTCTATATTACTGCTCCACGAAGATGTAGATTGTAGAAACATTTTCACAAGTTTCAAATCGAGAAGAAATTTTTTCTCTTAGTATGAAATCTTGTTCCCGATTTTCCTGCTTATTTTGAGGGGGGGGGTCCAATGAGGTTTTCCCCATTTCCTCAGCTTTGTTAAGCAGTTATTGTTTTTTGCATTTAGATTGTATGGGTGACCTTTGGTCTTAGTTTCTAGGGCCCAAGTTGTCCAAAGTCATGATTAAGGGGAGGTGTTGGGATTATTATTAATCCTCCCTTTAACCACATAGTCTATTTATCCATTTTTTCTAACTTAGGAGGTCTCCATCACTCCATTAGTACATGGGGGACATGCCTAGGGGACATATTCCACTTACTGCACCTGTTTGCATGAATTTAGGTGCCCCAAGAACCAATCCCTATAAGTTAGGAACCCACTCTGAGTGCCACCAATAGTCTCCAGTAGTTGACTCTAGTAGGTATTTAGTTAAGTCAAGTTTGATGAGCAAAGTTGTCATATATGACACACATTAATGATAAAAGAACTACGAAAACATGGAATATAGCTGGACACAAGATAGATGACATGGAAAAGGTGATTTGGAGGACAAAGAATCAAAGCATGAGATGAATGAGCCAAATGACCCATTCTATGGTCATTTATGGTTTATGGCTTGATGGAGTCTTAGAACCATTGGGGACGACCCTGGGGCAAAAGGAAGATTCTTACAAGCACTAAAAACTACATGTTATTAGGAGGTCTACAAAATAATGACATACAAGAATTCCCAACAAAGAATATATCTACAGCATTATGGATAAACTATCCCATAGTGCATAGAATACATATGCCTGCACACCGTGAAGCAAATACCCATATTTGAATGTAAATGCATGACATCTTAGAGATACACACATACCTGGAAGATTACCTGCAAATGATGCCCGCGTGCTATTAGCTTGAAACGGTGATGTGTGTGTGGAGTATTTCAAAAATAAAATCAAAACTGAAGATGTCCGCCTCAGCTCTATTTTTAGTTACAACTTGAAGTTGGCTCACTCAAATAAAAACCATTTCAATGCTTAACAGGTCGACTCTTTTTCTTGATGTGGAAACTAGTATAAATAGAGCCTTCACGCTCTCATTTTAAAAGGTGAAAGGAGCAGAGGACGTGGATGAAAAGGTTCCGGGGCAAACTGAGGAAAGGAGCTATGAGTTGGTAAAAGAAAAGAGTTGTGGGTTGGTAGAGGAGAAGATTTGCAGGTTAGTAGAGGAAAGGAGCTGCGAGTTGGTAGAGGAAAGGATATGTAAGTTGGTATACTGAGAAGAAGAGTTGTAGATATGTGGATAGGTGAAAGAAAATTGGAGTTATGGTGTAGACGAGAAGAAAAGAAGAGATTGAGTTCAAGAGTTACAGAAGGAGGGTTAAGGATCATAAACGTGGGTAGAAGAGAAGGTTAAAGAACCAAGAGAAGGAAGTCATCAGTTTGGGAGTCACAACGTTTTTTTTTATCTTCTTAGCCCATTAAAAATTCTGTGAAAACTAGATTGGTTGAGATCAGTCCTTGAAGGGCGGAGCAGGGGAACAATCCCTGTTTGTGTTCAAGTTTCATTTTAATTCTATCATTTCAGTTGAAGCTAAAGGTGAATTTTTTAAAAGGTTGAAGCCTATAAATGACCAGTTGCTGCTGGTATATGTATTCTGTGTTGTAGCACAGATCCTCAATAAAAAATTTATATCCATATGAAATTGAAGAATACATTGTTGATAATAGTTTATGGTTTTGTTGTTGAATCAAGCTTACAAGATTAATTACAGAAGTTAATAGATTAATTGAATAACTGCAACACTAATTCACCCCCCCTCTCTTAATGTAGTGTGTGTTTCTCAATTGGTATCAGAGCGGTCCCTTCTTCAAGGTTTCAACACCTGAAGGGATTATCTGAACACACTTGCAAATGGGTGGACACAAGTTCAGGGATGTTCCCAGATTCGATGGAAATAACTATGTATATTTGAGCAAGCAGATGAATGCCTATCTAATGTCCATGGGATTAAACATTTGGGCTATTGTAACTGATGGGTACAAACCACCTAAAACTCGGCCTTCAACATCTCAGGAAATTGAAGAATGTCAAAATAATGCTACATCTATGAATACCATACTAGAAACACTCAGTGAAATCGAGTTCTTCAAATTTATGAACTACTCAACAGCAAAAGAGATATGGGATAAGCTGGCCACCATCTATCAAGGAGATTCCAAAGTTCAACAAGCTAAATTGAAAACATATAGGACTTAGTTCAAAATTCTAAAGATGGAAGAAGAAGAAAATATTGCAGCATATCTTCAAAGGGTTGAAGAGATCATTAATACTATGAAAGGATTGGGTGAAACAATAACCCAATCTACCGTAGTACAAAATGTTCTGAGGAATATCCCTTTAATATTTAACCCAAAAGTCTCAGCCATAGAGGACATAGAAAAGTTAGATGATCTAACACTTGAAGAACTACATGGCATTCTGGTTGCTTACGAAATGAGAATTCAAGACCCTAGGCAAAAGGAGGTTGCAGTCAAGGTGACTAAGGAGAAAAACACAACAATGAATTTTGTTCTTCAGACAACAAGGTTTCAGATGAAGAGTTAGCCAACTTCGTCAATAGAATTCCAAGAGGAACTGGAAAATACAAGGGCAAGCTTCCACTGAAGTGTTTCAACTGTGGAAAAATTGAACATTTTGCAACCAAGTGTTCTTTAAATAACATGAAGAAGAAAATAAATCCTTGTGAATAGGAGAAATTTTGGTGATAGAATATTTGTGAATAAAAAAACATTGTTCACCAAGGTAGAAGAGGAAGGAGTCTCAGATGACGAAGAAGAAGAAGATAAAATTACCCTTGAAGACATAAATGAAATTATGTTTCTAGCACGGGAAAAAGAGGAGAAGGGAACGGTGGATCTCGAGTCAGAACTCATAGCAGCAGTGAAGCGAATATTCAGATATCTCAAAGGCACAATGGAATTTGGATTATGGTATCCCAATAATTCACATATTGAACTCATAGCATTCTCTGATGTTGACTAGGAAAGTTGTCTAGATGATAGAAAAAGTATTAGTGGAAATGCTTTCTTTTTGGGAGATTGTCTGGTCTCTTGGATGAGTAGGAAATAGTCTTCAATCTCATTATCCACTACATAAGTTGAGTACATTGCAGCTGCTGAATGCTGCACTTGGATAATATGGATGAAACAAACCTTGAAATATTTGAAAATTCATCTTGATCAACCAGTCACTATCAATCGTGATAATACAAGTGCAATAATCATGCCAAAGAATCCAGTGATGCATTCCAAATCCTAATATATCTCTATTAAAATATCACTTTCTACGTGAATAAGTCAATGAACAACAAGTCACACTCAGGTATGTGAATACAAAGGAACATGTGGCTGATATTTTCATCAAAACCCATGTCTAAGGATATATTTGTGTATCTTCGGCAGAGGTTGGGAGTTATCTCTCTCTCACATTAATTTCAATAGTATGTGTGGGTGTCATATGAGAATGGCACCCATTATGGGATCATCTTTTGATGAGGAAGGCGTATTTTAGGGGGAGCATCCAGTTAAGCAAGATGGCAAGGTGGAGCAGCAAAAGATCAAGCATTGTTTTTTATGATTAATTTTTTTTGGCAGTATTAAACTTTTGATGGCTTGACTGATTGGTCCTTTGTCATTAATGTCAAAAGAGGAGAGACATATTGATAAGTTTGTCATCAATGACTAATGGGGAGATTGATGAGAAAATTTTCCATAGATGACACACATTAATGACGAAAGACCTAGGAAAACATGGAAGATAGCTGGACACAAGATAGATGATGTGGCAAAGGTGATTTGGAGGACAAAGAAGCAAAGCATGATGACAAAGCATGAGATGAATGAGCCAAATGACCCATTCTTTGGTCATTTGTGGTTTATGGCTTGATGGAGTCTTGGAACCATTGGGGATGACCCTATGGAAAAAGAAACATTCCCACAAGCATAAAAACTATATGGTGGAGGTCTGAAAAATAATGGCATATAAGAATTTCCAACAAAGAATATATCTACATCATTATGGATAAACTAGCCCATAGTGCATAGAAGACATATGTTTGCACACCGTGAAGCAAATACCCATATTTGAATGTAAATGCATGACATCTTAGAGATACATGTAGACCTGGAATATTGCCTGCAAATGATGCTCGCATGTTATTAGCTTGAAATGGTGACATGTGTGTGGAGTATTTCAAAAATAAAATCAAAACTGAAGATGTTGGCCTCGGCTCTATTTTTAATTACAACTTGAAGTCGGCTCACTTACATAAAAACCATTTCAATGCTTAACAGGTTGGTTCCTTTTCTTGTTGTGGAAACTAGTATAAATAGAGCCTTCAGTCTCTCATTTTAAGAGGTGAAAGGAGCAGAGGATGTGGATGAAAAGGTTTGAGGGAATACTGAGGAGAGGAGTTGCAGGTTGGTAAAAGAAAAGAGTTGTGGGTTTGTAGAGGAGAAGAGTTACGGCTCGGTACAGGAAAGAAGCTGCGAGTTGGTAGAGGAAAGGAGTTACGAGTTGGTAGACTGAGAAGAAGAGCTGCAGATCTATGGACAGGTGAAAGAAAATTGGAAGTTTGGTGCAGACGTGAAGAAAAGAAGAGATTGAGTTTGGGAGTTACAGAAGGAGGGTTAAGGAGCAGAAACATGGGTAGAAGAAAAGGTTGAAGAACCAAGAGAAGGAAGTCAATATTTTGGGAGTCACAACCTTTTTTTTTATCTTCTTACCCCATTAAAAATTTAGTGAAAACTGGATTGGTTGAGATCATTCCTTGAGGGTGGAGCAGGGGAACAATCCATGTTTGTGTTCAGGTTGCATTTTGATTTTCTCATTTTAGTTGAAGCTGAAGGTGAATTTTTTAAAAGGTTGAAGCCTGTAAATGACCAGTTGTTGTTGGTATATTTATTCTGTGTTGTAGCACATATCCTCAATAAAATGTTTATATCCATATGAAATTGAAGAATACATTGTTGATACTATTTTATGGATTTGTTGTTGAATCAAGCTTACAAGATTAATTATAGAAGCTAATAGATTAATTGAATAATTGCAACACCAATTCAGCTCCCCTCTTAGTGTGGTGTGTTTTTCTCATAGTTATGCTCTGATTCCAATCAGTTAGATCACTCTAAGACATCCTAGCATCAGTTTCCATGATTTAGGGGAGATAGGGCGCATTTTCTCACTTACCCTCATCAGTTAACTGGTTGTGAACTGTTTTAGTGATCTGGAGTTGCATCAGTGAGCTCTAGTGGTGATTTTCCCACACTGGGTTAGATCTGGAGTCAGTCCAGGTTGGTAGATTCAAATTCTATCTTAGGTATTCGAATTCTCCTATATGTATTACCTTTGTATTACTTAATTATACCCTAATTAATGGATTATGATTAATTATTCCAATTATTGGTGTAATGAGTGTTTATTTATCTTCCATGAATTATTGATCTAAGTTTATCAATTACTTCTCTCTTCTACAATTCTCCATTTGAATCTTGTAGGATGATGATCCTATGCTTCATTGAATTTTACAGGCATCTCTTCAAGATGGCCAATAACCATTAACCTAATACTATTAATAGGTTAATAGATTAATAATTAATAATAGTAATAACCAATTAGGTTTATTGCAGCAGCTATAGGAAAGACGTGGGGAATCATGTGCATAACACATGCCATGTTTAATAATGTACAGTTTCCCTAGTTTGAATATTGCTTCAAAATCATACCTTCCCACATGTGGAATCCATACACGACAATGAGGAGCTCAACCTATGTGTAGATATCGCCACGAGTTTTTTATGCACAAGCAAAGAGAGTATCCTCCTACACTGATCCATTTATCCATTGTGTCAAGCATGGGGGATCTAGTTTCTGATTTTTATTTGGATAACAATGAATTTGGTGATCAGTGTATGGCGCTAGAGAATGTGATAAATGTTTTGTGCAGGCTCCGCGCCAATAATGGGGTCGATGTAGTTGATTAGTTGAACTTGTACAAGGTGAGGATGTTGGGTCTAGTGAAGTTGAATTTATAGCCAGCGGCTGGAGAAAAGGTCTTGTACACTCTCTAGTATGGATCCAGAGGCTGTTGTGTTTAGTGGTTGGCATACATTATTTGCACTTCTAATCGGAAAGTGTATCGAAGAGCTTCACCCAAGGATTTGAAGGTTATGTTGGATTTATCCATGAGCACCCTGGTGACTCACTATGTGTTTCACAACTATACGTAGCCACATTCTCTAGCTGACCATGCAACATCGGTGATACTAGACTGCTAACTCATCAAATTTGTCCTTCCTAATTGCACTTTCTTTTGAGCTCTTAATTTTGTAGAGTTTGCTTTTGGAAATTGTGATTGCATAGGTTTCATAATTCTTCTTGATACTCTAAATTGAAATTTGAAACTTCAAGATACAAATACAAATGAAATAAATTTGCATTGCAATTTTTTTGTAATAATAATAATCATTTGAATTTTTCTTAAGTGGTTTCTTCAATTATTATTATTTTTCGGGGTTAAGCTAGGGTTTTGTATTAAAATGAAACAAAAACTACATCATACTAAGTTCAAATCTATTGGATTATCAAAGGTACAATGGAATCATAACCCCTCTAGTGATAGGATAGGATTTAGTTTCCCATAGGTTTCATCTTCCTCGCTGATGGAATCATAACCCCTCTAGTGATCTTTACACAACTATCTTGGATCCTTTTATTATTTTCCAATATAATCCTTACATATGTTTTGAATTGGCATGATAAGACAATAATAATCTCCATATCTCCATATATATATATAATATATATATACATATATATATATACATATATACATATATAGATATATATATACATATACATATATATACATATATAGATATATATATGTATATATATGTATATATATGTATATATATGTATGTATGTATATATATGTATATATATGTATATATATATATATATATATATATATGTATGTATATTCACTTGTTAGGCCTTGTCCTTGAGCTTCACACTAGGAATCCATATGAGCATATTTACATCATTTACAGAATTCTGATTAAATACATTCCAAGTCAAAACTGGGGGTATTACAATCGCCTCCTCCTTGGAATAACATTGTCCTCGATGTTTGCTTAAAATTACAACAAAAATAGGTGTGCCTCTAACTCCCATGTAACCTCATCGGGACCAAAGTGCTTTCATTGCACTTTTACATGTTTGATGGATTAGTTCTTGAACAATGTTACATTTCTGTCTAGGATTCATCATGACTCGGTTTGGAACTCTCCCTCAGGTTCCACTTGAATCACATCCCAATCAATCACATGGTTAGGATCATATACATATTTCTTAAGCAAAGAAACATGAAAAACATTATGAGATCTAGTACTAGAAGGAAACACAATTTTGTATGCAACTAGCCCTATTGTTTCAAGAACTTCCAATGGCCCACAATATCTTGGTTACAGCTTGGCACAACTTCCAAGATTCAATGAACTCTTCCTTGGCCTCACTCTAAAGCATACATGATCCCCAACATGAAACTCCCTATGCACTATGTTCGTATATGCATAGCTTTTATGTCTATCTTGGGATGCCTTTAAATTCTTCCTAATTTTTGCAACCTCCTGTTCCATTTCTTTAAGTAATACTAGCCCAAGTACAATTCCGTTTACTAGATTATCCCATGTCACCGGTGACCTACACTTTATTCCATACAAAGGATCAAATGAACCCATGCCCAACAAATCTTGATGCTCGTTGTTATATGCAAACTCCACCAAGTTTAGATAATCTTCCCACTTTGATGGTTTTCCATCACATACATGCAAAGCATGTCTTCAAGAACCTATTTTCCCATACATTTGTGGATGGTAGGCAATGCTAAAGTTTAGCAATGTACCCAAATCTATAAAAATACTTTTCCATAAATTTGAAGTAAATTGGTATCCCTATCTGAAATTATTATCTTAGGAAACCCATGCAATCTGGAAATTTCCTTCGTAAAATATTTGCAATGGAATCTTCTTTATATGTGGATTTAACTAGTATAAATGTGTTGTCTTGGACAATTTATCCACCACAACCATGATGGAATCATGTTGTCTCATAGTCCCCTGTAATAATATCCATGGAAATCACTTCCCATTTCCATTATGGAATTGGTAAAAGATGCAACAAAACTGCTAGGTATTGATGCTCATATTTCACTTGTTGGCATTTCATACATCTCGAGATATACTCAGGAATATCATTTTTATACTCAACAATATCATTTTTCATCCCTAGCCAAAAATAATGTTTCATGGTTGTAGTAATTGTTTTTTGGTATTTTGGGTGACCAGAATATGGTATCCTGGGTGACCAAAATATGGTACCATGGGTGACCAGAATATGGAATTTTATGGATTTTATCCATAACAATTATCCTTAAGTCTACCACATTTGAAATATAAATTCTATTTTTTTAATTGAGAAATTCATCATCATCCAAATCATAACCTTCATACTTCTTTTCCAAAATCTATTTCTATAATTTACCTTTTATTTGCACATACAGTTCATCTTCGACAAGATAATTTACAATTTGTTGCCTTAAATCCGATTAGCAAGTACTGATGGCTTCCACATGGTTTTCATGTATCTATTTGTTGAGTGCATCAGCCACTTTATTTTCCTTCCCTTTTATATGTTTGATTTCAAAATCAAATTCACATAAAAATTACATCCATCTAGCTTGCATGGCATTTCATGTTTGTTGTTCAAACAAATATTTCAGAACACAATGGTATGTTCTTAGATCAAATTTATTGACCATTAAATAGTGCCTCCACATATTTAAAGTGTGCACTATGGTTGCAAGTTCCAAATCATGGGTATCATAATATTTTCATGCTCTTTCAATTTTCTAGACTCATAATACGTATCATGATTGTCTTGCATAATGAATCCTCAAATTCCATGTTTACATGCATCTATACACACCACAAAGTCTTTTTTAAGTCTACAATTATCATAATTGGAGCACTTGTAAGAAACTTCTTCAATAACTAGAATCTTTCTTCACAATTATGTGTCCATTCAAATCCTATTCCCTTCTTTTGCAAAGAAGTGATTGGATGTGCAAGCTTGGAGAATCTTTCAATGAAGCTTCTATAATAACCAACAATTCTCATGAAAGATCTCACATCCATCACATTCATTGGAATTGGACACTTCATAACATATTCATTTTTTTTTGGATTCATTGATATTCCTTCCTCTAAAATAATGTGACTCAAATAATGATTTTGATTTTTATAAAAATCACATTTTCTTAGCTTTGCATACATCTTATGCTCCCTTAGCAATTGCAAATTTATTCTTAAATCTTCTTCATTCTTAGAGTAAATAAGAGTTTCATCTAGAAAAACAATAACAAACTCGTTCAAATACCTGCTAAATGGTATTAGTGATACCAAATGGTATTAGTGAGACCAAACTTGTCCAAATACCTACTAAATGGTAGTTGATTTTTCTAGAATGTCATCTAGAAAAGAATAACTTGTCCAATTGGTGCATTAGTGAGACCAAATGGCACCCTTATAAACTCATAGTGTATATACATCGTTGTAAAGTTTGTCTTGTAGATATCTTCATCCTTGATTCTTACTTGATGGTAATCATACCTCGAGTCAATCTTTGAAAATACCTTTTCCCCTCTCACTTGATCAATAGGATCATCAATTCAAGCAATGGGTACTTGTTTTTCGCTATCAATTTATTTAGATACCTATAATCAATACATAACCTGAGTGTTCCATATTTCATTTTCACAAATAATACCGGTTCTCCCTATGGACACACACTTGGCCTGATATATTTCTTTTCCAACAAATATTGCAATTGCATTTTCAGCTCTAATAATTCTAGTGTACTCATTTTGTAAGGTGTCTTTGACACTGATTCATCTCCTAGAACAATCTATCAATTGTGAAATCAATGTCCCTCTTTGTAATAATTCCCAGAACTTCATCAGGAAACACATCCTTGAATTCTTGCAAAACATGATGATCCTCCAACCTGGGAAATTCTTTTTTTGCTTTATCCAAAACATGGGTTGCATACAACTGACAACCTTTTCGACAAGACTTATGTAGCTGCATGGCTGAAATCTACCTAACAAAACCTACCTTTGGAATGTCTTTTACAACCCTTGAGTTTCCTTTCTCATCAATGCACTCAAAAGTCTTGTTGTAGCAATCAAGTTTAACTCTATTTGCTTTCAACCAGTCAATCCCAATGAGAATACCATATGAACCAAGTAGAAAAAAAATCAGATTTACACAAGTGAATAGTCCATCCATTTCTAAGGGACATTTCTCCACCAATTCACTAAATTTTCTCTTGGTTCATATGGCTAGTTGGACCAACCATGATTTACTATTGTTGGTTTTCCTAAAAGCACAAATATTAACAATTTAAAGGAGTGATATAAATGTGAGTATATCTAGGGTGAGTTAAAATAGAAATAGATTGTGTAACAATCTTACCTTCAACCTCAACCACCATTGATTGATGGCTTGCTTGGTGGTCCTCTAGTGCAACATAAATTCTAGGGACGGTACTTTCCACTTGACCCGCGATTTTAGCTTCCTAAATGTTGTAGCACTCCCATTTCGATGTGGATGGTTTCTAAGAAAATGGTCCTCTCCACATCCCCGACATTGAAGTGGTTTGTTTCCCATCATCCTAGTTGGATTTGTCACACCCTGTGGTGGCTGCCTTGACTGATTTAAAAAAATGAGGAGGCTTTAACCCTTGTTTCTTTGGTCAAACTTCTCATTTTTCTTGTCCTCCCATGCTTTATAGAAATATGACATGCTTTTGATTTGAATATAACAATACTTGGACTTTCTTATGCTCTCATCTAGAGTTTGAGGTTCATCAAACTCAATTATGTATTTATAGGTTTGACGAAACCCACTTAGAAAATGTTGAATTTTCACTTTGTCATCCCTGATATACTTCGAAATGTATCTCAACATATCCAAGAGTTTATCTGCACATTCCTCCATATTCAATTGGCTCAATTTCAACTCATGGAATTCTTTTTTTTTCCATCATAGTACCTATCAAAGAGGTACTTTTCCTTGAAATACTTATTGAATTGTTTCCACATGAGATTGCTTTAATTACTATTCTTCACTTGTCCAAGGTGATCACACCATATTGATTTTCTTCCATTCAAATTGAGTATAGCCACTCTTGCTTTCATATTTCCTGAGTAGTCTTGGAATTGGAAATACTTTCTCATCCCAAGAATCCAAGCCTCAACTTCTTGACTAGATTTTACCTCACCATCAAATTTAGGACGTTTGGCCTTCCTAAATTCTCCATGTAAGTTTCTCTAATAAGACCTCTTCCTCTTTTTCTTATGAGATGAATAGATTGATCCTTCAACGGAATTCTTAGAGTCATATGACTTACTTGAAGATATTTCTGGAGTATATGTCATATCTCTAGAAATATTTATTGAACTATGGAACCTCTTGTGAGAATCCCTCCTTGAGATACTCCTACTCTTTTCTTGATTTTTTGAGTGATGTCCCAAGTTAATATTCCTTTCAATTTCCATCAAAATTTAAAGCATAGCAGCATTCAATTGATTATGTTCCTCTTGATCTCTAATCGTCCTTTCATTGTCTGCTCTACATCTCTGTGTTTCCACCCTTAGGCTCCTCATGGTTTCTGCAATGTCTAAGGGAGTCACTTGGATTTTGTCTCTACAATATCAAACTATATTTTCTCTCCCATGGCATCCATCCCAACTTCATAGGGATTATGTGCATCATCCATGATGATGATTCTCTTGGCCCAATCAAAACCAAGAATTTCTGAAGTGAACTATATTGAATGATGAACTTTAATTTTCTTAGATATAATTCTGAATCTGCAAAAGTGTTCATATAAAAACATTTGTTAAATTTATTTCATCCTTATATAATTTAAAATTAATTTTCATGTATTCTAGAAAATACCCATATTGACATGTGTTTGTCAAATTATGGCTACAAGCAATAATCTAATAAATTATATAAACATTTGAATCATCAATTCAGAATTTGTCTCTGTACCACTGATACCCTATAGATAATATTTCCAATGATTATAATTATGCTAAATTTTGTTTTCTAAGCACAAAGTTACACTCTTTCAAAATTGTAAAATTTGCCTAGTTTCTACACTTTTCCTATAGGTTCATTTAACTCCCAAGGCCAACTTCAGATGACTTTAGAAGATATTACATGGAGAACCAAAACAACTATTCTATTGGTTTGGATAGTATATATGACTAGGATTGTTCAGCAATTTTCATTTCTATGATCTGACGCTCTAGTCATCTTTTATAAATTTTGGAATTGTCTATTTTGTCTTTTTCCACTCTCTCCATACTTAGAAATTTTTACAATAATATAAAGCCCCCTCATAATCCACAATTTTCCCAATTTTGAATGTTCCAATATCTACGATTAAAATAAAGAACTAACTTTATCGATTTAAAAAAATAATAATGGGGTTCAAATGGGCTTACCCCCTTGTGGCCTCCTTACATCGTTATAGGGCAGGTCGAGGGAAGTTCCCTTATTTTTTGTAAATTCTTCAATTCCGTGCAATTTGGAACATAAGAACAACATCATTTTCTTCCGAGTTGGTGGGATTCTGACGTGGCACACACATTACATCCAAAATTTTAGGTTTTTCCTTGGGTTCCCGAGTGTATCCCTTATCTACTTGAGATATTATGTGGGATACTTTATGCATCATCTACCTTTAAAGAATAATGCTAACCAAAAGAACATGAATGGATTTTGCTAGCATCAACCTCAAAGTGAAACAAGAAACCAAGCCACCTGCAAGCCATAATATAATAAGTGGGGCCATACCCTATAAACAGCTTCCCCACGTGCCTACTAATGTGTCAGACATGTCCGACCTATCACTGTATGACACGACCATGTCACCCCCCCATAGGTTTACAAGTTTACAGGTGAACTTGGGTGTCGACGATTTTCCATTACCAAAAGTGGTAAAGACTCTCCACGAAAGTGGTTTTGAAAATATCTTGGGTAGTTGTTTCCAGTAAAAGGGAAACACATGTTCAAGGATCTTTTGGCCCAACAACTCACATGTCCCCTATTAACCAACGTGCACATTTTTGATGTGCTACGAGCCACATCCATTAAACTTCCTTGCCATCTAACGGTCAAATATCCATACACCCATTGTTAACCATCACACAAGTTGTTGAGGTGCTATCAACTGCAACTTTTGAACTTCTCTAATGCATGATGGTTAGATCTCCATCTGTTGAGCGCTTGGTTCAGTGTCTTTGGTCGCATGGTATGTAGAGTATAACACCAAGGTGCTAAGATCCTTCAATCCCCTGGTTTAGATAATAGTACTTAGGAAATGATGTGATTAGTCCACATAATACCTCCGATCCACATGGATCCTCCACATCACCCATCCATGTACGAGTGGGGTCCATTTAAAAATTCCAAAATTGTATGAAATTCAAATTCACCAATTAACCCCGGCCCCTTATTCCTCACTTAATAGAACCTGATATCCATAGAATCATTTCCACTACTAACTGCGAATTTCAAAAATTTCCCTTAACCAATCTACCTCTCCCATTGTTAAACCACATATCTAACCTAATGGGGTTTGGTTAGAATAACATCTAACAATTGAAACCACGAGTCCTCACAAGGGCATTTCTAATTTATGCCTGTAAGTGTGTGTTTCTAGCACATACATCTCCATAATTGCAACCATAATCTCAAATACCACTCTATAATGTCCCCTTCACCCAATACAACCAACAAAGGTGACATATGTAAATGCGGGGATCTAAATTTCGCCCCATATCCATATTACAAATTCATATTATTGAGAAATATGTGTGCATATGCATAATAAAAATACATGGCATAAATAAAATACATCCACACACACAACACATGCATTTACAATCATAATCATTACAGGTATCAAATAAATATTGTAGATTCAAATACAAAAGAATGTTTATCTTTAAACAAGGAATATCCAAGAAACTAGCTCTGTAAGACTGATTTTCCACCCAACCATAGGCACTCTATCCAACTTAATATTTATTCTCAGAATCCACCCCCAAATTGGGCTATGAGGAAACACCTACGGGCTTCTCTCTCATCCCAAAACCCATTCTTCTCTCTATGCTTAGCCAAAAGCTTATCTAGAGCTCTACAGAGATCTCACTAAGCCATCATAGCCATGGAACTTCTTCCATTTTCCCCACAAAACACAAGATAGGTGTTTCCCTTTACTAATCCATAATTCCCTCAAGAAGCCCAACCCCTACAGTGCTTACGGGTGTGTGCAGTAAGATTCCAGCCTAATGTATGTTATTGGAGAACCTCCTATAACATTAATTCATGGCTTCTCAAGCATCCAAAAGAAATAGAAATAAATGGGTAAAGGTTCCTATCCTTTCTAACCTCTATGCTCACTTACAACCATGTATTTTCCTTCTAAATCTGCAACTCTATCTCTAAATTTGAAATGATGGGTTAAACATTGTCTGGTATATGGCCATGAACAACAAGAAGAAGCTCTACATAGTGGCTAAATTTGCATGAGAGAATGATGGAATGATTTTTGAATCCAAGGGTTATGAGATAATAGTGAAAATATAATTGACATAGCTTCTCACCATACAAGAAAGGACTCCTGACAGCTGACATAACTATCACAACCCCATGCTTCAATAACTATATGAAGTGACTTTTCCCACCAACCTCACATGTGATTTTAATGATTGAGTTTAATAGTCAAGAGAATGTAATTGGCTTATTTAAAGCACATGGAATAATTTTGGATGAGTTCTAAGGTTGACACTTAGCAACATAGGATGTAGTTTCCCATAGGCCCCCTTCCTCTTCCCCTATGGTGGAATCATAGCCCCTCTAGTTCTCTTTACACATCCATCTTTAACCATTTTATTAATTTCCAACATAATATTTAACATATAGTTTGAATTGGCATGGTAAGTCAACCATACAGTCCTTGTGTGTGTGTGTGTGTGTGTGTGTGTGTGTGTGTGTCTGTGTGTGTCTGTGTGCATGTGTGCATGTGTGTGCGCGCACGGAATTCACTAGTTGGGCCTCGTCCTTGAGATCCACACTAAGAATCCATATTAGCATATTTACATCATTTACATAATTCTAATTAAACACATTCCAAGTCAAAACTAGGGATATTACACCAGCCCAAAGATAAAACAAAGTTGATCGATTACATTGATCAATTATATCAAAAGGAGTTTTGCAAGTTCTAAAGATACTACTAGTAAAAGATATATATCCTTGAGTGTAACTATGATAGTTAAAAAACAAAAATAAGTCTTGATATGGGACATGATTAAGTAGTAATATCATCATCTAGTACAAAAATAGGAGACACCTCTGGCCCTGGATATGGAACAATAGCTTCATAGTCCTTACTGACGATGGCCTTGATGAGGTAGTTCATCTTGGTGTTGAGTTCATATATTTCAAGTAAAAACTCATTTTCCTCCCCCTTGGTGTCTAACAAGACTTTACCCAACAAATTTTTGGTTTTCTAGTGACGCGTCAACATCTTGTAGTATTTGGTATCCCTAGTTTTAATGTCCGTGGAGTCATGTACCAATGGTTTCATCTCAGCTTCTATGTCCTATGGCCTGGAATAATGTTGGTCTTCCTTTACCCAAGACTCAACTTGATTTAATTGGGCTTGAATTTGTGGAGGAATCTCCTGGTAGTAGGATTATCTTGCTTCCCATGTTTTAAGTTGATCCTTAGTGTCCCCCTCAATGCTGCTTCCCTAACATAACCTTCTATTGTGACCTCTACCTTCCATGGATAATGGATATGTAGGGGAAACACACATGAGAGTAAAATCAACTAGGTCGAAAAGACTGACTAAGATATCAGACTGCATTGAGGGGAGATTCCTTCTCTCAAGAAGAGAAGAGCTTGTGGGATTACAAAAATCCCATGGGGGTGTTGCTAAAAGGACACTTAGAATTGGAAGTTTCCCTATGTTCTTGAACAACATAAACATAACCACTAGAGGAGATGGAAAAACTTACCTACAAACTATGACTGTAAGAATGGAAAAGGTTGTGATCACAGTGACCAACTGCTACCCCATCCTTTTGCCTCGTCCTGGATCATGATTATCCCATGAGCCTATTTTGTGCCATCGTACAGAGCTCAAACTCAACTAAGATCATAATCGCCAAACTAGCATTGATCTGCCTCCAAACGTCTTGATCATGTCCATGTCCAAGTTTGATTGACAGGGAGGAGGCTTTCCAACCATACCATCCCACCTTCTCTCATTATGCCCCATGTGTGGGGTAGATGTGTGTGGATTCCCTGTTGTGTGGTGCTCATGCAAGGGGATTACGCATGCCTACCTTCCTCTCCCTATTATCCTATCCAAGTATTTATTTAAAGCATATTCAATAATTATCAATTATTTTTTAAAATACAACTTTTATTAGGTTTTGGGTAGAGAGAGCTAGTTGTTCTTTCCTTTTTATGTTGAGATGTGGGTCATAACTATTATTTACCTATTTCAATGAGGTTTTCCCTAGATGAGGGTGCTTTACGAGGAAATTTGGCACGTAGGGAGTAGAAAATGGAGTCCACATCTATCCACCACGTGGATCACACTCAGCTCACTCCCCATGCACATTAAATTCACTCCATCAAATGAAATTTGGGCCATTAATGAAATCGACCATTCAATCTCCGAGCAAAGTTGTCTGTGGTACTATGGTAGCATGCCTCTTCTTAGCGTTTTTATGGCCTATTCGGAAGTTGAACAAATGCATTTCACCAGGGAAGGTTTTTGTATTTCAGGGTTTCGAGGTTGGAATTCTTGCAGTTTCTTTTCTCGACGACTTGATGGAAGCCTTCCTCCTGGATGGTATAAGCTCAATAGCTCTGGTTTTCTTTTCCCTTGAATTCTCAGTTGATATGGGTTAGGATTTTTCCTCTTTGGCTCCTACACTCAAAAGGAATAGGTTTGGGGCTTTAGTTTTTAGCATCAATCATGTTCAGATAGCTTCATGCCACCCCACGTCATGGAAGCAAAGTCCAAGGAAGTCTTGGAAGTCGAGGTCACAAAGTATATACCGACATTGGTTATGATAGTTTATCCTCGGGCATTTGAGAAATATGTTGGATGTCTGTGAGGAGGAAATGGTGGTGTAGCAATTGGTTGGTCAAAGATATCGAGTTTGACTCATACATTATTGGTCAGTCAAGAACATGCTTTCCTAGGTCTTCATGCACTCATAGAAAGTTTCCTAGGAGAATAACCCTCCTCCATCCCCTTCCCCTACTCCATTCCTTTTCGGGTCCTTCTTAGGATCCAAACCACTTGAGCATCATGGAACTCAGCTAAGCAAGGATATTCAGTTGGTTCGTGACAAAACTGATATAGCATCTATAAGTTCCCACAAAAGGAAGCATGTGGAGCGCAAGATCCATGTGGACCTCTCCTCCTTTAGGAAAACGTTGGGTCTCCCTATAAAGGAAGCTCTTGCCGACCCTTCCAGCTTTGAAGATTATCGATGCCCAATTCTGGAGGAGAATCCTCAAGATGCGGATACTATATGCAACCCCAAGTAATTCTGTGGTTTTTATTTTCTTTAGAAATCTCATTTTTGTTAGCTTACATAGAACTATGTCAATAGGATTAGCTAGTCATTTTTTTTTATGGTTTCAAAATGCACTCTGTAGCTGCTACTAGGGGTCATGTAAATCTGTTATGTATTCAAGGATTAAACATATTAGTAGGTTTATTGAATTCTCATGCATGGGCATACCATACTGGTAGGATTTTTTTTATCACATGCATGGGAAGGTCATCAAAGGTCACTAGTTTGATTTTTTTTTATCTATGTGAAGCTAGGGTGGGATCTCAGACATCATGAATCTCTTGTGCTTGTAATATTTTTTATATCTTAATATAATTTTTCTATGGAACTTAAACAAAATGATGTTTTGAGTATGGTTAGTTGGTTTTTATTTCGAGTTTATGTTGCATTAGGGTTAATTACATCGATAGTGTTTTTATTTTTTAATTTGGGGTGGACTAGAAAGTATGATTTTCCTACATTGCAAGAGGATGTGACAAGTGTACTATACAGTTTGATTTTATGGGAATCATTCCAAATTAAAACTAAATAATTATAAAAATATAAAAAATAACTGGTAGTCGATGCATGGATAACTATTAGTAGATGCATGGATAACCGATAGTGGTAGACAACCCGTTTAACTAGAAGGAGATAGGTGATAACATGTAGTTGAGGTATGGCCAATAAACGATTAGAACTATGCATGGATAACAAGTAACAGATAACTTATTTATGATACTTAAATTGTATCCTATCCGTGTTACTAGACACAAGCTAAGTGACTATGATAGTAATTATTTATTTTTTAATAGAAATGAGAAAATAAATATCTGAAAAGACGTAAATATACATTGATATAATGCTCGTGGAAAGTTGTTAAAAATATCCAGACATGATAGGTCCAAAATAGAGAAACCTTATTTCATCTCTTACCTATAAACAAAAAAGAGGGTCCTTCAAATTCTATTATATTCCCTCCTACAATATAAACCCTAATAAGTTGCTTACATAGAAACAGACAAAAACACATTTTTTAGAAGAAAAAAGAAGAAGAAAGAGGGACTGAATATTATTCATGAATACCTCCTCCACTCACTTGCATAGTGGAAGTCTCCTCCATCAGTGTTTCTTCAGCATGCTCAGACGTTGGGGTACCTTCTTTGCCTTTATCTTCAAGTTGCGCCTGGATGGCTTCTAAAATATGCTTTAATTGGTTGAATCGAGTCTCATTTCTTTCATTGACAATCATAAAGTGATCTTAAAGCCATCTCTTGGTGTACAGACTTCCCTTTAGAAACTCTTCATACCAAGTTTCCTGAAATCGCTCCATATCCTATAGCCTTCGCCAGATACCTTCCACCTCTTCGCCCTACACCCCAATATGCCCTTCGATATCTTCAATACAAGAATCCATGCCCAAGAAGTCCATATAAAATTTCTTGTGTTCATCCAGCACTGCCCTGGAAACCTCATACATGCATCTGAGCATTTTCTTGTAGTCCACCATGATATTTTTTAGCTGGACTATTTCGCCCATCAACCTTTCTAGCACATCATCCTTAGAATCCATGATAGTAGGGTCCAATTCGTTCGTGGAGAGACTTTCCCTTCTTCTTCCCCAAGTCCTACTCATGCTCCCAGAAATAGACAAAGAATTAAACTTTTTCTCGAGCTTTCCAAAACACATGCCCTAAATCGTGCGAAGAAAAACTCAAATCCATCCCCATGTTTATGCATCCATACCAAGGGACGGAAGATAGTTGTGATATGGCTTCACCAGTTTTGATATTTTAATGCTCTTTAATGCTCGTCCCCTCCTAGAATCCTCTGATCACCACCATTTCAAATCAAGGTTTGGAAGTGACACCCCATTGTGAATAGTGGGAGAAAGGGTGTCATGCGACAGTGCATTAATGTCTTTGAATCTCATTTCAATAATGTTTTCCCCTAGGTAAAAGTGTAGGTGTCTCTCTAATGTCCATAAAATCATGATATCCATTTAATTGTGGCATGTGGGGGAGTTGTGGTCGATGTTGATTTCCCCTTGCTTAAGACGGGATCTCGTGTTGGCGAGCTTGTATGCTTCTTTGTTGTTTTGCCTCTGGACGTGGAAGAATTTGACCTTAGAGATATCTAGAATAAAAGTTATAATTATTTTTTTCACTCTCCTTGTTGCTTACTCTCGGCCTTCTTGGATCTTCCTCATCTTTTGAATGACTATCTTTGTCTTTGAATCTCCATAAACTTGATAGTTTCCCATACACATCCTAGCCATTGCCTCTACGCATTACATTAAGGAATCTCATTTTGCTTGGTTGTGTGTTCGCCTACCTAAGCCCCAAGCATAACTATGCATCTCATTTCCTCTTGGATCGAAAATGACCCCTCCCGCACCTGCCTCCCCTAGACTTTGCTAGTAACTATTACTTACCAATTTATTGTAAATATAGAGTACATGTTAAAAAAATAACATTTTTTTCAAATAGATTATAAATTAATAATGATTTTATGAAAATCATATGAAAATCCATTAATTTTGGATTTAACAATCACTAAAAAAATCAACTTATTAAATACATAATTTATTTGTTAAAACAAACGTTGGAATTTGTAAAACAATTATTTTTTCAAAAGAAACAAAAATAATTTTTAAAGATATAATTTATTTTAAAAAATATATAAAATTTATTTTAAAAAATAAATTATCATAAATATATGGTGGTTATAATTTTCGCTTAATGTTTTGAAATTCGCAACTTATTGAAATATGAATATACAAAACTACATTTATATTATGGTTAAGATAGTGATAATTAACATAATTTTTATACAAATATTATATTTATAGTATTTTTGTTTATGTATAAATTTAATATTTTAGTTTTATGATATTTTTATATTATGTTTTTTTTCACACTGGAAAAAACACTAAATTAATGTATTAAAAATCAAAGTTGTATCGACACATTACATCATTAACAAAAAAGTGAGATCTTCTCAATATCCGTCCACAAAACTCACTCAAACTATTATTAAAGTTTTTTCACTTCCCACTCAACTAAAACAAAAATACTAATCCAAGAGGTCTTCCAAATCTATACTTAGTCTAATTTCATAAAAGGCTAAGATCAAATACAGACATATTGGTTACTTAACTAACTAACTGCTCCATATAAGAGTTATGCTAACTACACTGCAACAAAATAACTTAAGTTACCAGGGGCCAAAATACCCTCATCTATGAATTCTTCAAAAGAGATTATGCCATCCATATCACCAATAGCCTTCTTAGATAGCCCCCGTGGCGGGTGCACACATCGACATATGGGAGGGTGCATGAGAGGCACATGGTTGGACTGCATGTCCCTCGTGCTAACACCTCATCACCCCCCGAAAGTTCGTCTTATGTCTCGCGGGCTCCTCTCATGATGGGAAACCTGGAGGCATCCCCTCATACGCACACTTAAGTGCAGACAGTCGATGAAATGACTATTGTGGAGAAGGAGTACAGGGATGAGGGTTTCAATCATTATAAATATGGCCGGTTCATAATTAATTCGATTGTGTTTGATAGTTGGTAGCAGAGGTGGCTCATCAGTTCACGGGGTGGTAGCATGTTGAACCTGCATATAAAGGGTGTGGACTCCCTCATGGTTTTCTCAGCTTGGATTTTATCTGGTCATTGGTCCTTGTTGGAATTTTGTTGGTTGGGTCGATGGTTTTCAGTTTGGATCCTTGCGGAGTCTGGTTATTTGTGGATTTGGTTCTTCGGGTGTCGATTGTTTCAAAGGGTCACCCTTCGTAGGTTCTATCCTACTCTCTAGGGTTTTGGGTCTACTCTCTGCGAGTTTGGGTCTGGTTTCAATGATTCTTTTTTCGCTCTCATAAATTATTGGTTGATGCTTATTTCGCTCTTCAGTGCTCTCGGCCCTGCTCCCGGTGCATCTTGGTGGGACTTTGGTAAGTTTTGGTATGCCCGTGATTCTGCTTCTTTTTTCAAGCACCATCCTTCACCTGTTATCTTCCCACATGTTATCGCTTTGGTTTGGAATCTTTCTCGGTCCGACCGCGAACCCAACTCTATGTCTAGTGGTGATAATCCCCTTGTTTCCCATTCGAGCACCCTTCTTGGCTCTGTCACCTTTGAGTCGGCTCCTCTTAGCGCCCTCCGTCATTATGCCTCCGCAAAGGCACCCTCGCAAACAGTCCAAGCCCCTAGACCCCTTGACAACCCCCTCTACTCCCCCCAATAGAGCCATGCGAAGCATTTTGCACTCGGCCCGCCTCTTCAAAAATTCAATTTCGTCCCCTATTCAAGCGAAAATCAAGGAAACCGAAAGTGAGGCTCATCTCACTAGAGGTTGTCTCACAGACCGAGAGGTGAAGCATGAATTAGAAGCCCTGGTCCCTAGCCCGGGATATGCAAAAGGAAGAACTTACATTCACATGAAAACCATGGATTAATACTGGCAGCAAAAATATGTTATGGGTCGTTCCCTTATCAAAAGGGGGAAGGCCCACGAGGCAATTCTCTTGAAGTTGGATGAGCTCTCCCGACATCTGCAACAAATTGCGGGACACCCAGGGATCAAGCTGGTCAACTTCTCGGATTCAACTCATGATGATACTGATACCAAGCCTACTCTGGGCTAGTTTTCTTATTTTCTGTCTCTTTTGGTTCAGTTTTTATATGAATACCAGTAAGTGATATGTATTAAAGAATTTTTAGTCTAATGGTTCATCCTCATTTCGTTTACAGGCAGATTTTAGTTTTTTGGATACAATGAGCATGTTTTCCCTATGTAGGGAGGGCTCAATTTTGATACTCTTTTTTTGTAAATTTGCTTGAAGACAATAGAACGAATCATCTAACTTACAAAACAAATAGCCTTCTTAGATAGCTTATTTGCTCCCCCATTAAACTCCCTATATACATGCTTAAATGATACATGAGTAAATTCAAGGATTGTACACCTAACTCTTCTCATCCAATGTTCCAATTCCAAAGAGTGTAAAGAAATGCCACCCTTAACCCAATCAATTATAATATTTGAGTCCCCCGCAAGGCTAAACAGAGTTAAAATGATTTTTTTTTTCAAATCAAAGAAGAACCCACAAAGAAAGAATTTGTTCATTTGTATTTGTACCTTTTCCTGCACCCATCCATAAATTTATCACCTGATTTGTACTAAACCTGACTACCATGCCTGCCCCACAGAGTCCTTGTTGTTCTGCACCGTCAAAGAAACTAATAATCATATTATTATCAAGAGAAAGAATAAGAGCAATCCTGGGGTGGCCACATGTCTAACTCCTAAGAATTCAAGATAATGAGTAGCCCCTTTAATACTGACATGTACAACAATTGGAGAAATATCCTGAAAAATAAATTTATTCCTTTCCCTCCACACTTTCCAGATTGTGAAAAAAGGTAATATAAATATATTTTTATGATTTCTATTCCATTGCACCATATTGTCTTCAAAAATGTAAGAGGACCAAGCAAACACAAACATACTAAATATCTCACTTTTATATATAAATATTTTTATTTATACATATATAAATGTATTTCTTAAGTTGGTATAATGGTTAAGAACACGTGTTTCATCTTAGGAGGTCATAGGTTCAAATTCAAGGAGGGTAGGGTACGTATACCTGTGTAGACTTTAGTAATTACATCATTGTGCAAAGGGGTCCCTTGCCCCACAAGCAAGAGGGTCTCATACACCAAAATTGGTGTCTAGCTTGCTTGTGACCTTCTATATATGCAAGAATAAAATCCTTAAATTAGCAAAAATAAACTATGGGACAGAATATTGTATAAGCCTACCTGAAGGAAATCAAGCTTACACACAGTAATGAACAAGCCAGATAATCATGTTATCTTTGAGAAGAGTTTTAAGCCAATTTATGATCTTCTTTGGAGAGGAAAACCATTGCCATAACCAAAAGACAATTATCTAGGTTGGCATAAAAAGTAAAAGAATCACTAGACCACCCCAAGAAGGGAAACCAAGTAGACTAGTCCTTGGATTAAGACAACAAAATAAATCTAGCATAAACCTAAGCAAGAAGGAGTTTGAAGCATTAAGAAAACTAAGACACAATAACAATATTGTTATCCTTAAAACATACAAAGAAGGTTCTATTGTAGTCACAAATGCAGTCGATTACGCTGAAAAGATGCAGGAACACTTGGACATGAATGGTTGTTACGAGAAATCATGCAAGAATATTTTAAATAGGATCATGAGGGAGATGAATGATGCCATCAAGAAATATTCTCTAGATGATGACATAAATATGAATCTCATTCCCAATTTCCCGCTTATTCCCATAATCTATGGCCTTCCCAACATTCATAAGACTAATATTCTCCTCAGACCCATTGTCAATACTATTGGATCCCCAGCCTATGTTCTGGCCAAATTCATGGAAAAAAGTTTGAAACCTCTAGTAGGTATTACAAACCCTTTTGTGAAACACTCTACCTTCTTTATTAACAAAAGGAAGGATCTCAAGGTGAATGAAGAATACATCCTCCTTAGTGTAGATTTTGTGTCTCTTTTCACCATGATTCATATCCACAAAGCTGTGAAAATAATAGAAGAAGTCATTAATCCTAAAACTGCTAATTTGGTTGAAATTTGTCTTAAATCTACTTTCTTTAGTTTCCAAGGTGTTCTATATGAACAAACACACGATGTTGCTATGGGTTCACCCCTATCCCTAGTAGTTTCCAACCTTTACATGGAGCATTTTGAAACCAAATCCCTCAATTTCTCTCCCTTAAAACATGATCTATGGGTCAGATATGTCGATGACACCAATGTCAAATGGCCTCATGGCTAGGACAATCTTAACAAATTTGTTGAGCACTTAAATAGTCAGTCCAAGCATAGCCAATTCACCATGGAATTAGAGGAAAATAATTGCACCGAGAGGAGCAATGTGCTCTACAACCTAGTATGGGGGAATTGTTGTCATGTAAGGTAACGTAACATTACCTTACCAAAAATAAGAAGTAATTAAAAATATTCATGTCGTCTCCTAAAATAAAAATATATATGACAAGTAATTAAAAAATCCATGTTGGTTCATAAAATAAAAAATTATGAAAGGTAATAAAAAAAAATCAATGCCGTCTATAAAATAAAATAAAAAATTAAAACTTAAACTCAAATCTATCACGCAAGGGAGGAATCAAATTTCTTGAGTATTAAAAAAACATTACACCTCAATAAAATGGATCCCTCTTAATGCTTGATAGATATGGGTATAAGATGAATCTGTGTTGGTTCCATCCATTTCTTGAATATTCTTATCTCTAAGAAAGATGATGGTTCCCTTGTCCATCAAGTCTTTTGTAAAACAAATCATATTGATCTTTACCTTCATGTTGATTTTAATGATCTTCCTTGCCAAAAAATTGGAGTCATCAACAGCTTGGATTCCATATCCCTATGAATCTATGACGATGATCATCTTATTCAAGAAAACAACCACCATTTTAGGAGTCTTGAATATAGAGGTTATAAGATATGGCAGGTTGAGAAGGCATTCCAAAGAGATAGTAAGACCCATAAGCCTTGTGAACAAAAAGTTTCATCAAAATATTAGAAGGTATTTCTCCCTTATGTTAAAGGAACCTGAGAAAAGATTGCAGGAATTCTTCATAAAAAGCATATAAAGACTATTTTTCAACCACCTAGTACCATCAAAATCCATTTCAAATATGTCAAAGACCCGGTGGACCCTCAACTTCCAAAAGGTGTATATTGCATTTCTTTCTCAGGTGAGATGCCTTATATTGGGTAAATGGGTAAATATTTTCATGTCAAAATCAAAGAACGTAAGTATTCCATTACACACAATTATGTCAAGACCTTAGCCTTGGGAGATCATTCAAATAAAACCAATCATCGTATGTGTATTGAGGATACTAGTATCCTAGTCCAAGAAGACCACTCATCCAAAAGACGTGTAAGAGAGGCTACGAATATTATAAAGAATAATAATTGCCTCAATAAAGATGATGGTTTGAAACTTATGAAGTCATGGTTCCCTATTCTTCATCTCTCATCAAGTAAGAACTTGTATGTTTTCTGTCTTTCTTGTCTTCCTCTAATTGGCTTCTCTGATTTTTTAAATATTATTAATTTCTTGTTTGTTATAAAATCTCAATAATAACTTATTTTATTAATTTTATAGTTAAAAAAACTTAATATTTGTTTCCTCCCTTTGTTTCTTTCATCTTTCTCTAGCCCTTAATTTTCCATTTTTCATTTATCTCCCACTTTATTCTTATTTGTTTCTCACTTTTTATTTCTTTTTCTTTGTTAAACGGGTTTCTTATGTTGTATTTTGTTTGTTTTTATCTTATTTGTACTTTTCTCTTCTTATTTTGGATTTTCTTTCTTTTTATTAATTTGATTTTTGTACCTTCTAAATGAATTTGCACGATTAGCCACCCCTTGATGTCCTTGTACTGCTAAATCTGAATCAATCACATGTCGTCCATCCACACATGGGTAATAGTCCCATCTTGGTTAGTGCCATTAATCTCCCATAGAGGGGTTTGTCCTATGTTTGTGTGCTACGTTAATCTCCCACGTAGCGAGATAATGATCTTGTCCTTCCTCTAGCAACCATCGTACCTTTCTCTATAGAGAGATCCAAGTATCATGCGAGGGGTACATACCCCCCATCTTACCAACTCATGCATTATCTATCGATCTAGAATTCATTTGTAGTGAGTGGGTGGAGTCAGGCTTAAAGCATTAACAACAGCATCCAAGGACTTTGATTTATTTTTTTCTAAAATATAGTATTCCTATTATAAGTATCTAAGTATCATGCGAGGGGTACATACCCCCCATCTTACCAACTCATGCATTATCTATCGATCTAGAATTCATTTGTAGTGAGTGGGTGGAGTCAGGCTTAAAGCA